>NKZV01000935.1:0-35230 GCA_002370175.1 Metschnikowia colocasiae
TTCCCATCGAACTACGTTATTTCGATGCCTACTTGGCAGTTTGTTCGTTATGATAGGATCTGAAGCAGACATCCTAGCCTTTTGTCTGAACCTCGATTCATCCGTTTGAGAACCGTCAACGAAGAAAATGTCAGTGCTATCGTTAATGAAATCAGTATCAGAAGAGTTACTATTTAGTGTGACAATAAGTAGAGTTGGGATTAGAGTATCAGTAGAACTAGGTGAATACTAATAGTCAGTGTAAGTAGACTAGAAATTCAGAGTAGTGGAGCCAGAAGTATTAGGCTGTATTAGTTTAGACTGTAAGTTTTAGACTGTATTAATTTAGACTGTAAGTTTAGACTGTATTAGTAGAGCTGTATTACTGGTACAAGTCCTACTGGTGTACGACCAGAGAAGCTAGCTGTTCACCCCGGATCTCACCCTATCTGGGAGATTATCAATGCTACCTGGTGTTAGTAGGGTACAGTAGATTATTGAGCAATACTCGCTAAAGAGTGTGGGGTCCCACGGCCAATGTAATAATATCTGTATGATACTAAAAAAAAGATTAGCATAAACTTCAAATAGTAATAATATCTGTATGATACTAATAATAAAGATTAGCATAAACTTCAAATAGTAATAACGATAAAATTATGAAGGTGTCCTGAATATGTGCCAGCTGCGGTTACACAGCAAGCATTGATCAGATCCAAATTAGCTGTAGTTAGATTCTTTGATAACGTTAGTACTTTGTATTCGGTGTATTTGTTCGTTGATGCCTCCAAGGGGATCCCGGGTCTCTATATAGGCGAACAGCCCCGAATTCGGCTGTTTATTATTGCCGAAGGGGAACCACTCCCATGTGGTTCCCTTCTGGAAGTGTGGAGAAACGGTAGTCAGGCCATCTTCAGGCCATGGCAGACTGCGGACTTGTTCGTAACCTGCGGATCCAGCAGAACAGTAGTCGAATCAAGTCTGCCGCCAATCGTGCAACAGTGCAGCATGACTCCTCTTAGTGACTTTCCCAGGGAGCTCTCACCCAAAGATATCCCAAGAGGGTGTCACTGGTGAGAGCACCGACTCTTCAATCATATTCCTCAATCTTTTGCACAGGCACAGATCAGATGACTTCTTTGGAAAGTGCAATGCTGAGATGAAGAATGAGAAAACCAAACGTTTCCCAGTTGTCTCCCCTGATGTCAAGCCTAGGTGCCGTTGGTTTTCACAAAGATGGTGGTATTCAAAGCATGATTAGTGGCCAAAGGCTACCCAAGTCGAAGGTATTGATTACCAAGAGACATTGTCCAGTCATCTTATCAGAGTGAGGGTTCTCATAAGATGCCAGTTCATCAAATGGATGAAACAGCTTCCTTAATGGTAAGCTACCTGAAGGCATTTACATGAAACAAGTTGCAGTTTCCCCTGAAGAGTAAGGATTCCAAGTTTGTATTCCAAAGTTTGTATTCCAAAGTTTGTCTTGAAACTACAAATCCCTATATGGCTTAAAGCAAGCCAACTTGTCTGAACCAAGTGAATGAAACCATAATAAATGGGTTTCAAAGACCAAAAATGGGACATGCATTTTGCAAGCACACAGTCCTCATTAGTTCTTAGTACTCTGGATGATCTACTAGTGCTTGGAATAATCTTAAACATGTCAACAAAGGAAATGTTGAGCAGGGCTCATAACCTGTAAAGATAATTCCTTTTCTGCGAACTTATTGACTCCGGTTCACCATAGACCAAGGAGTACAGTCCAGCGAAGCACGACGTCCATGGTGTAAAGATCTCATGGTATCGTCCTAGGTAAACACTTCCCATCTGTGTTAATATCAGGCAGAGAGTTCTCTGCCGTGTCAGGATCAGCTGCTACACGCGGAGCACTTCTTGTGGGTCTGGTTGCGGGAGCCATTGTAGTATGATGGTCCCAGGTTTATCTTGATTACTTTATAAATATGGGCGGCAGCCCCTTTTAGATGGGAGATAAACCGTCAGGAGTGTTGGAGGTCAAAGTCTGAGTGACATTCGTCTTTCCGGGTCTGACATTCGTCTTTCCGGGTCTGACATTCCTCTGATCGAGCAGCGTAGGCTTTCTGATCGATGGGTACCCATCGGGGTCTACGTATTTTATAATAAGAATATAGAATAACATCCCAGGAATTCAGAAATAATAACTAGGCTCCAAGTTCACCCACCTCGCACCTGGCATAGGACCTTGGTCTGCATACAACATCTACGAAGTACCGTACATGTTAGGTACTCGTTGACACTCGCTTGAATCATGACACTTAAGTTTCGTGATTCGCAGTATGGCTCGGTGACCGACCGGATATGGTGGTTTCTGTAAATCCTAGTGAAGGTGTCTCTGGAAGGAGGGGTTGGTAAGTGCATCCGCTGTCTTCAGTAGGGACATACTCGACACTAGTTTCTCCCTTCTTACCCTGTCTTGCACGAGTTTTTCTTTTATACACTTGTTTTTCTTTTATACTTGTTTTTCTTGCTTGGTCACTTCCAGTCCCATTGCTCGTCAATCCACTCCATTATCTTCCAATCTTGGGTATCTCCAGTCTGAAACCCGAACTCAATAAGTTCACCGCTGCAAAATTATACCCCGAAATTAGTTCCAGAATAGATTATATGCTATTGCAAGTGATTGATGAATACTGCAAGGTGCACCCCGGAGTCTTGTGGCAGCTTGGCGACAACCGCATTCGCAAGCCTAGTCTCTGGGCCGGTCCAAAGATCCAATCAACGCTGGCATGCAGGAAAACGGGCTTGGGAGGAAGTGTTCGGCGGAATGTCGGGAAGTTTGCTCCATGTCGGGAAGTTTGCTCCCTGTCGGGAAGTTCGCTCCATGTCGGGAAGTTTGCTCCATGTCGGGAAGTTCGCTCCATGTCGGGAAGTTCGCTCCATGTCGCATGTCTCAAGAAACGTCTCTGGTTTAAGGCTAGGCTGGGTTTCCGCCTGGACCTTTTTCGGGTGTTAAAATTATTAGCGACCTGGGCTTTGCCGGTATTCGCAAGGTGTGTAAGCTTCTAACGGGCTTCTAAGTTAAAAGGATCTTCCAGGAACGATGGCCTAACGGTATCTGGAATATGCTGAAAGGCTACTTAGTAGGAACTCGCCCAATCAGTTAATAGTAGTCTTATCTACTGTATAATAGAGGTATTGGTAATCTTCAATAAAGCCAATCTTAAGTAATGGAGTTCTTGTCCTTTCAACTATGGGTTCTCGCCAGATCTTTTATCTTCTCTGGCGGCCGAGACTCGGAGGATCCCCGCTCAGACGACTGCATCGGTTACTCTGCTCCGGTCCGGAGTGTCGGTCCGGAGTGTCGGTCCGGAGTGTCGGTCCGGAATGTGGGCTGGTTTGTCTAAACCTCGCCCTGGCAGTGTTGATACCTGCCTGGTTCACGTCCATCCGACGTACCTTTGTCGTCGTCCCTGCTAGTTATCAGACAGCGGGCCGTGTGGCATCCAGTCTCTGGTCCTGTGTGGCGATTGGGAAATCTCATGTCTGACAGGGTGCATAAGGAATCTTTAGCACGTAGTCTGGAATCTTTAGACGTAGTCTGGAATCTTTAGACGTAGTCTGGAATCTTTAGCACGTAGTCTAGGGTACTTCGGGCCGGCTGAATCGCGGAAAAGGTACCATTTGGTCCTTCGTTGTTGATTCTACAGCTTCATTGTGAACTTCCCAAGGAGGGTTTTCACTCTGTGGGCCTTGCTGTCACAGTCAAGTTGGCCATGGGTGCTGGCTGCGAAAATACACCCGTGCACCACGCAACCTCACCTCAATTTGGCCCAACGCAAACGGGCCTTTTTGGCGTTGTGGGACGATGGGAGACTGGTTTTGGGTTGCGGCATTTCCGGACTGTATCTTGGAGAGATCTGGGCTTCGTACGGGTTCCACCGGCCAAGTTACTGCCGTTCCGGTGAGTACCGGGGGCCCGCTGCATTCCGGTGCCGCATTCCGGTGCCGCATTCCGGTGCCCTCGGATCTCCCACGCCTTACCGGCCCCACTATCAACTATCTTTTTCATTGCTTCAACTCGGAGATCATACTGCTATTCTGCACTGCTATTCTGCCTGCTCATCCTGGCCTGCATATAGCCGCGCTCACCTGAAAAATCTCAGCAACTGTACATGTCTCCACCAATGGCTACCAAATTCGACGCCGATAACGCTGACAACCTCGAGGATATCGAAAAACAATTCGCCGTCAAGGCAGTTGTCCAGGCAGAAACTTACTGGAACCTTATCTCGAAAATCAAGGCCTCCGGGCTCAAGTTGACCACTTACGATGACCAAATCTTCGACACCTTGATGGAGGACTTTCCAGAGTTCAAGGAAAAGAGCAAAGTGGCCGAAATCCTGGAGGAGGAAATGAAGAGCCCCGCCGGAAAGGCCCGCTGGAGAACCTTCTGCGAGAAGTTCAAGGAAATCGACGACTACAACTTTGGTACTTTGTTGAGAACCAAAGCCAACGACGAGTACTCGCAGGAGAACACCATCTTCGCCGTCCGAATCCAGTTCTACGCGATCGAGATCGCCAGAAACCGCTATGGCTTGAACGACTGGGCCTCCGGCAACTAGCCCCAATACACAACTGTACCTGCCCGACACGTGACCGGTCACGTGCGCACTGTAGATCGTCACGCGCGCGTCGTCACGCCCAGGTGTGCGCACGTGCGCGGTGCACGTGACCCATCTACTTAAACAACACCCGCCACGTCTGAGCCGCCAATGAACACCGTTCCCAAGAAGCACGCCCCCGGTTCGGCACTGGCTCCAGCCCCTGGCAACAACGTACCCAATGCCAGTCCCAATGGCGCCACCCAAAATCCCGCTCCAAACACCAATCTTTTGGCCAACTACACCCTTCCCGGCGTCATCAGCTACTTGACCTCGGAGTTCACCAATTTGGAGCGCTTCAAGATCATCACCAACCTCGAGAAGTCCGAAATGAAGTACAAAATCCAGCAGCTCACCAGTGAATTGAATACCGTCCGGTATCTCAACGATAAGCAGGCCGTTCGAATCCGAGAATTGGAGGCTCGTTTGGAAGCCCAGCTGGAAAACCAAAGTCTTCTGGACCAATTGGAGGGTTTGAAGGTTCTGGACCCAACCCCCAGTTCACGGGCTTCTTTCGAAGAGTCCAGATCTTCTGCGCTGGAAAGCAAGGCCGCAAAGGCGAGCCAAGATCTGCAACACGCTCAGAAACAGAATGATGCAAAGCAAAGCGAACCCGATATCCCATATATTCACTTGGACGCGGTAAGAGATGCACGCCAGGCTCTCAATGAGTCTATACGAGAGATCATCGAATTGCTTCGGCCTCCGCTGAGTGCAGTGGAGGCGGTGGTGCGTCCTGCAGAAAACGCGTATGCCGATCTTGTAGAGTCTGCCGACAGCTTCCTGTTTGATGCCAGTCCAGAAAAACCACAGGGTCTATTTGAGCGGTATACGTTGAAGAGCGAGGACACGTTGGCACACCGAAAAGCTGCTTTTGAAGATGAGGTCAAGGATCGTACAGACCAAGCCGAAATTGCTGAGAGTGCGCCCCTAGAGGAGAGTGACGCGGAGACCGTGATTGCTGACGAAGTTGGACCTTAGTCTCCAACCCTACCCAAAGAATGATCTCTCCCCGTTAAAGGTCTTATCTAAGGAAGACCTTTCAAGATACACGTATCATGTGGACTTATACGCATAGAATGCACTGATGTTTGCAGAGGCTTGAGGGTCTCTGACTTCCTCAGCTGCGAATGATCTTTTCCTAGTCCCCAATAGAAGCCACAATGGATTTGTCCTGTGACTCAATGCCTATAGAAAAGCCGGTCAATGAATGGTCAATAAGAGAATAGCCGGTTAGAGAACTGTTGTCGAATCTGCTCCATGAAAACCTTCTGAATACCCCTTGATGTTATTGACTTCCGGGCAACTGCATTTTAGTATGCTTCCTGAAAGCACTGCTTTTTCTGTTAGAGGGACCACGCAGAGCTAGCTATGATGATAAGAATTTACTTGTGTCATGGTAATCATGTGAAACATGAAGTTCTGGAACAGTCCCCTATATACTGATACCTGATTCTGCTTATACCTAATTCTGATATCTGATTCTGCTTATACCTGATTCTGCTTATACCTTTTCTACGTTTGGCTGCAATTCCAAACGAGCCTCACCCCTTGCATAAGAAGTATAAAAAGCCCATGTTCCGCCGTATTCCCCTTTTCTTCCACTTTTTATTCTTCTGCAACACACAATCTACTGCCCGTGACAACACCAATAAATGCTTTTTTGCATAAATGCAAAGTCGGGGCATGTCCGGATGTACGGGTGTTCTGTCCTGCTCCGAGGTGTACGGGTCTGATCATCGCTTACGGTGTTCACAGAGCAATTTTTCCTCACCACACAGCATACTCCCCAATGTCCAAGAAGCAGTCGTTCGAGGATTTTTTGAAGCTGCAGAAGCTGCAGCAACTGCAGCCCCGGGGCTACGGCTACCAGTCTGAGAATTACGCCGGCCAGTACCAAAATCAATATCAGAACCAATACCAAGGACAGTACTACCAAGGACAGTACTACCAAGGCCAAAACTATCAAAACCTGTACCAAAACTACCAAGGCCAGAACTACCAGAATCAGTATTCAGATGGTACTTTTAGTCCCCAGTTCGGGTACTCGAACTCCGGCACGCCTGGCGCAGTATCTGCCGTTGCGAGCGGCACAGCCACTCCCATGACCCCTTCAGGCTCCTCGGTTTCCGTGTCGTCTCTTAATGCCGCTCTCAAGAAGTTGGCAGTGGAGTCTCCAATTCAGGAGCACTTGGTGCAAATTCAGTCATTTACTAAGAGCGCAGAGGTCAAGAAGTGTGCTGAAGAAATCGCCGACATTATCCTACAACAGCCATCGATGCAGGTTGTGGAGGAGTGGCGGATTCTCGAGGTTATCAAGTCATTCTCTAAACCAAAAAACCCCCCTATGGTGCGTGAAGCCGGCTTGGTGATCGTGCAGCAAATAGCACTCAAATTGGGCGGCCAGACACCCAAGGAGTGCCACGTGACGCAGTTCTTCTCTCCTGCTTTGGACTTTTTCGCCGACAAGGACAAGAATATCACCCGTGCCGCCAAGCAGACCTTGGACATCTTGTACGGAGTATTCCCCGTTCAAGCCCTTGGCTCCGTGGTGATTGATGAGTTCGTGACATACTTGGCGTCCTCAGCCAAGTGGAACTCCAAGATTGCTGCCTTGCTGACTTTTGACAAGATGATCGATGATGTTCCTGCAGACTTGTTGGAGATGAAGTTTAAAACCACCGTGCCTGTCTTGACTGATTTGGCCACGGACTTCAAGCCAGAAGTGGCAGCACAGGGCTTGAAGACTCTCAAGAAATTCGTGAAGGTTTTGGACAACTTGGACTTGCAGAACAAGTACGATTTGATCGTGGATACTTTGGCAAATCCAAAGAAGGTGCCGGAATGCATTAAGAACTTGTCTTCCGTGACGTTTGTGGCTGAAGTCACCGAACCCGTTTTATCATTGTTGGTGCCCATTTTGGACAAGTCTTTGAAGATGTCTTCGTCTTCTAATGACCAATTAAGACAGACGGTCACGGTCACGGAAAACTTGACCCGTTTGGTTAACAACAAGCGAGAGATTGAAAGCTACATCCCCATTTTGATGCCGGGCATTGAGAAGGTCGTGAACAACGCCTCGTTGCCTGAGGTCAGATCCTTGGGTGCAAAGGCTTTGCAGGTTTTGCAAGATGCCAAGGATGAGCAGCTGGATGGTAAGTTCCACGGGCGCATTCTGATTGCTCAAGCTGAAAAATTCTACTCTGAGGATTTGGCAGATGCTGATTTAGAGAAATTGGCAGGTGTCCTAATGCAAGGAGACTCTGAAAAATTATACCTTGCCACGATTTTGCAGACCGATGCCAATGTCAATGACTGGAAGCGTTTGGAGGAATATTTGCTCATGGTAACTGAAGTTTCCACACTCGAGGAATTTTCTGCAGACACAAAACAAAACTATGTGAAGAAAATTATCTATAATATCAAGGCTTTGTTCAACTCCAACAACAAACAAGCCGAGGAAATCGACGACGGGGCCGTGGAGATTGTCAATGCTGACTTTTCCTTGGCTTATGGGTCCCGGATGTTGTTGAACAAAACCACATTGCGCTTGTTGAAGGGACACCGTTACGGATTGTGTGGAAGAAACGGTGCCGGAAAGTCTACCTTGATGAGGGCCATTTCCAAGGGCCAATTGGAAGGCTTTCCCTCTCCAGACGAATTGCGCACTTGTTTCGTCGAGCACAGATTGCAGGGAGAAGAGGGCGATATGGACTTGGTGAGCTTCATTGCTTCGGACCCAGAGTTGAAGAATGTCAGCAGAGACGAGATCTCTAATGCATTAAAGCAGGTTGGCTTCCCAGATGAGAGATTGGCTCAAAACGTGGGTTCCTTATCCGGAGGATGGAAGATGAAGTTGGAGTTGGCACGTGCCATGTTGATGAAGGCAGACATTTTGCTCTTGGATGAGCCCACCAATCACTTGGATGTGGCTAACGTGAAGTGGTTGGAGCAGTACTTGGTGGAAAACACGCAAATCACTTCGTTGATTGTTTCCCACGACTCTGGTTTCTTGGACGCTGTTTGCACGGACATCATTCATTATGAGAACAAGAAATTGGCCTACTACAAGGGTAACTTGTCTGAGTTTGTCAAGGTGAAGCCCGAGGGAAAGTCTTACTACACCTTGAGCGATTCGATTGTCAAGATGGCATTCCCTCCACCCGGAATCTTGTCGGGAGTCAAGTCCAACACTCGTGCCATTGCACGTATGAACAACGTGACGTTCACGTACCCAGGCGCACCCAAACCTTCCTTGAAGAATGTGTCATGCAGCTTGACATTGTCGTCGCGGGTGGGTATTGTTGGCCCCAACGGAGCAGGAAAGTCGACGTTGATCAAGTTGTTGACCGGAGAAACCATCCCCAACGAAGGTAAAGTGGAGAAACATCCAAACTTGAGAATCGGGTATATTGCGCAGCATGCATTGCAGCACGTGGAACAGCACAAGGAAAAGACCGCCAACCAGTACCTCCAGTGGCGTTACCGGTTTGGAGACGACCGTGAGGTTTTGTTGAAAGAGTCCAGAAAGATTTCCGACGAGGAGAAGGAGATCATGGCCAAGATGATCGATTCCGGGGAAGGCCAAGGCCCTCGGCAGATCGAAGCCCTTGTGGGCAGACAAAAGTTGAAGAAGTCGTTCCAGTATGAAATCAAATGGAGAAACTTCTTGCCTAAATGCAACTCGTGGCTCTCACGTGAGTTCTTGATAGAAGAAGGATTCTCGAAGTTGGTGCAGAAGTTCGATGACCATGAAGCATCCAGAGAGGGATTGGGATACCGAGAGTTGACGCCATCTGTGATCAGAAAGCACTTCGAGGATGTGGGCTTGGACGGAGACATTGCTGACCACACGCCCATGGGATCGTTGTCTGGAGGACAATTGGTCAAGGTGGTGATTGCCGGAGCCATGTGGAACAACCCACATTTGTTGGTGCTTGATGAGCCCACCAATTACTTGGATAGAGACTCTTTGGGAGGCTTGGCTGTGGCCATCAGAGACTGGAGCGGAGGAGTGGTGATGATTTCGCACAACAACGAGTTTGTGGGAGCCTTGTGCCCTGAGCAGTGGCACGTGGAGAATGGTGAAGTTGTTCAAAAGGGTACTGCCGTGGTTGACACGTCGAGATTTGCCGACGGCAGCGAGTCCGCCGAAGGGTCACCTGCACCCACGCCAGCCAAGAGGGCTGACGACGACGACTCGCCCGCCAACATCAAGGTGCGTACGAGAAAGGTGAAGATGACTAGAAACGAGAAGAAGTTACAGGCTGAGAGAAGACGGTTGCGCCACATCGAGTGGTTGAGCAGTCCGAAGGGAACTCCAAAGCCCGTGGACACGGACGAAGAGGAGTAAGAGTTTATAGAGTTAAAATTGTTTATTGATAGGATGTGAGATAGAATGCCAGAGGATGCCAGTACAGGTGACTTTTTCATTGCCACAAGACTAAATGTTTACGGAACAGACGGGTGTACGGGTTTTGTCCATGTTTCCACGTGATGCGTCACGTGACCACGTGCGATTCGAAGGCGAACTCCACCCACTGCACGAGTAACGCTTCAAGCATGGCAGACCGGTACTCGTTTTCGTTGACGACATTCTCGCCAAGGTATGTATATCCCCCCGGCCTCCCCTCCAGCACTACTAACCTCCAGCGGGAAATTGGTCCAGATTGAGTATGCTTTAAACGCAGTCAAGCAAGGAGTCACCACCATAGGCATCAAGTCCGACAGCGGCGTTGTCCTCGCCACCGAGAGAAAAGCCAACTCGTCGTTGGTCAAGCACGAGTGCAATTCCAAAGTGGAGATGATCACGCCCGACATTGCTATGACCTACTCGGGCATGGGCCCAGATTTCCGTGTGTTGGTGGACAGGGCCCGCAAGTTGGCCCACACAAACTACAAGCGCATCTACAACGAGTACCCGCCGGTCAAGATCTTGGTGCAGGAGTTGGCCAAGGTCATGCAAGAGCTGACGCAATCCGGAGGGATCCGTCCGTTTGGCGTGTCGTTATTGGTTGGGGGATACGACGCGCACTCTGACAAGTACCAATTGTACCAGGTGGATCCGTCGGGCAGCTACTTCCCGTGGAAGGCGACGGCCATCGGCAAGACGGCGGTTTCGGCCAAGACGTTTTTGGAAAAGCGGTGGAACGAGGACTTGGAGTTGGAGGACGTGATCCACGTGGCGCTTTTGGCGTTGAAGGAGTCGGTGGACGGCGAGTTGACCGGCGCCAACTTGGACATTTCCGTGATCAGCGAGCCGCAAGACCATTTGTTGGGGTTCAAGGGTACCGGCGATGTGGGACCCCGCGTGAAGAACTTGACTGCAGAGGAGATCAACGACCGGCTAGAAGCATTGTAGACGCGGCCGAAGGTTGTGAAGGAGAAGTGAAGTCATGAGATTGAGGGGATCCAGAGAATTGGGTGTTTGGTTGCGTTTGTTCACGGTTGACCCGTTGGTTGACGACGTGAGCGAATAAATGTATTTGGGAGCTTATAGTATGTCACTACGCCAACTCAATACTGTTCATTAGTATCTAACCGCGTAGCTACATCAGTCTCGCACGGATACTAAATAGTCCTGAGCAGTCTATACCAGTGCTATACAGGAGTCTTTGCATAAACAGAGTGGATCTTCTCTAGGACCGCTTGACCCCACTTGGTGCTTACCTGCTGAAAAGTACCTGCTGCACCGGCTATTGGAGTCGCTTTCCTCCAGCCGTACAATGCCGTGCATGCATTGCCTTGGCCCTGCCTCTATAGTTATCAGCCACCTATCAAGATTGAGATTCGCCATGTCCAGCGTCCCTATCAAGATTGAGATTGTCGAGGCTGCCCACGTATCCTTGGCAGCCTACTGGAAGAGTTGGCACACTGCAGGCAGCTCTTGGTCACGTGCGGCAATAGTGAGCAGGCTACAGTCTATACTGGTACACAGTAGCACAGTATAGTAGTAGAGCAGAGATTGTTGTACCAGATGTGTAGTGTGGATAGCAGAGGTTCTAGTTAGAGTGCACATTGTGTCACAAGATATGAACAATCTTGGTGGCAGTAGGATCATGCGAAATGCAAATCAGAATTGCATTGATCGTTTGCCATGAACACGGATGGTACAATTGATGCTCAGGGTGCCCACGAGGTGGAAGGTTGGGTGCCCACGAGGTGCAAGGTTGGGGTGCCCACGACTCAGCATACCTGACTAGTTCGTAGCATGAGGTCTAGTAGTACTGTAGGACTGTAATACTAGTTAGTTGTAACAGTGTAGTGTAGCTAAATACTGTAGTATAGTGAAGTACAGTGCTGTACATTACTAATTTCAAAAGCATTGTATACCTCTATCTAAGATGGAAGGAATACTTGGCCTTAGTTTACCATTAGATTTAGGTATTCATCCTTTATACCTATAGATTTATATCTATTAGACTAGGTTTTATAACTAGCTAGTTTAAATTTTAAGTCATTATTAAATTTTGGAGTTTCATTATATTCTGTATTAGCAAATTCAGGATTTGATTGAATTTGTACCATAATTACTTATATTTGAGATATATTTTTACCTGTTTTTAAATCTACGCAATGATTCACGTTGATTTAAATTTCTATTTTTACGTTTAATAGCTTGCTAATTTCCTTTCGAAAGATACTATTCTTTTATAGTATTTTATTTTGGTTCTAAATACAATTTAGCACCTTTATATCCGAAACTAGATACAGTTTTAAATGCTAAATTATCCATTCCAGGCACCATTTGAGACTAATAGCGCATATTTAAATGATATTTCCAAGTTATTCTTCGGTTAAGATATCGTCTCATATTCTCTATTAACTTTTTCTCTAATTGTATAAGGCATTTATTACGTACTTTATACCATAATCTTCAGATTTAGTAAATTGAGTAATAGTATTCATTCATTTATATTTTATTTTATTAATAAGGATAGAAATCATTTTGATAGTGAAGTGCTACTGTAGCTATAGACAGTGGGGTAGTGCTACTGTAGTCTATAGTAGTAGTGTAGTGTATATGGTGCGGACTTGAGTAGCATAATGTGTGGAGGTGGGAATCGCAACCTGGACTACAGTTTATGTATTCTTCGAGTTTTGATGTCAAGAGCCATACTGTTAGACTAGATGGACGGTACACTCTATCGGGCTATACTTATGACCACACACTGTAAAACTGTTATACACTGTTATAACTGTTATAACTGTTATACAGTCTCTACACTGACTAAACTGCCTTGGGGGTCCAGCGTTGTGTGAGTTCCTATACAGCCATGGGTCCAGCAACTCGACTCCAGACACAGCCCGTCTGGCTTGTTAACTCGCAACCACCGACTGGGAGAATCCCGGTTTCCATGGATGATGCCGAATCAACATGCTGACCCAAGGCGTGACACGTGACGGCCGGTCTCGAATAGTGCCACCTGATCGTCTGCATTGACCCAGCTTCTCCCTGGAACTTCTTGTGTACCTGAACATGGTGAGGACTACCGTTTTGATCGATGATTCTTCGGTTTCAAGTCCCGTAGGTTTCGTCACCCTTGGCAAACCTGATTGTTCGCTTTCTCCATTTACTTTATTTAAGTTGATCAGTTTTACATCTTATAATTTACCATTAATAATATTATTAATAGGTTTTAATATAATACAAGTTTACATCAAAAAACAAATCAACATTATCACCTTATTTAATATTAGTATTAGCAAATGTATTGGTTTATTTCCTATAGTAAATGATTATTAGCTTTATAATAGTTGAATTCAAAGTTGTTCATTATATTTATTAACAGGATTACAAGTAATGCTTCTAGCTTCATTATTATACTTTTAATGGGGGAGTAGCTTCAGCTATTATATTATTAGCTTCTTATTTTAGAACAGGTTCTACTATTTATCTGATATATCAATATTTACTCATTAGCTTCTAATAAATGCTTATACTTATTTATTAATTGCTTTATTCTTTAAGGGACTAGCACCATTACATCGTTGAAGTATGCAGTATATATTATGCTCTTATAACAGCTTATAAGTATAGTAAAAAATATCAATATCATCATGAATTTACAAATGCTATATTTGTTAGATTCTTTGATAACGTTAGTACTTTGTAATTCAGTGTATTTTTCGTTGATGCCTCCAAGGGGGATCCCGGGGTCTATAGGCGAACAGCCCGACGTTCGGCCGTTCGTTTGAGTGCCGAAGGGGAACGTTCCTACTCCCATGTCTCCCTCTGGAAGATTCCTCTGGAAGATTCTCGAGCAGCGTAGGCTTTCTGATCCTGATGGGTAGTGCGCTACCCATCGGGGGTCTATTTAATCAATATCTTTATAATTCTTTTATTTATTATTTAGGTTCATATAAACCTTTATATCAAAAGTAAACAATATTAGCATATAGTGGTTATTAAATTTTGGATATATTTTATCTATAATACATTTACATATCATTTTGTCAAAGGTGCACAGTATGCGAGTGAAAGCAAGAACTTCCAGTGACAAAGAGTACAGGAGTAAAAATTAACAGCTCCGAATACTTCACACTGCTTATCAATACTGTTATATTCTGTAATACTGTACCTCAATGCAGTACAACCTGCACGGCCAGTCTACTGTCTTTGATCTGCTGGTTACTATTGATGCACTGGAGTTATTCGAGGAAAGAAGTCTGGAATCCCCAGATCATCAAAGTCTTGGAGAAAGATGAGAGACCATTGAGAATCTACTGGGGAACTCCCCAACTGGAAAACCTCATTGTGGTTACTTTGTGCCAATGATCAAGTTGGCCCACTTCTTGAAAGCGATGTGAGGTCAAGATTTTGATTGCTGACTTGCACGCCTACTTGGACAACATGAAGGCTCCTTTGGAAATGGTCAAGTACCGTGGAAAGTACTACGAGAAGGTTGTAAAGACAATCTTGAGTCCATCAATGTCCCTATTGAAAAGCTGATCTTTGTGACAGGTTCTGACTACCAGCGTACCGGTGACTACACCATGGATCTTTTCAAGTTGTCCAACAAGGTATCTCAGAACGACGCCAAGAGCAGGTGCAGATGTCGTCAAGCAAGTTGCGAATCCTTTGCTTTCTGGGTTGATCTACCCTCATGCAGGCCTTGGATGAAGAGTACTTGAAGGTGGACACTCAGTTTGGAGGCGTGGACCAGAGAAAGATTTCGTATTGGCCGAGGAGAACTTGCAAGGTATTGGATACAAGAGAGCTCACTTGATGAACCCTATGGTTCCAGGTTTAGGGCAAGGTGGAAAGGTGAGTGCATCGGATCCAAACTCTAAGATTGATGTGACTGAGGATCCAGGTGGTTAAGAAAAAGATTTCTGCCTTCTGTGCACCAGGAAACGTGGAGGACAATGGTCTTGCTTTCCTTGAAAACATTGTGCAGCCAATCCAGAATTGAAGTCTGGAGAAGTCGGTTATTTCAACTTTGCGGTCGACAGACCAGAAAAGTATGGTGGACCGATCCATTACACCAGCTTGATCTACGGTGTAAGTGCTGCTGTTCACTATACTCGTTGTATATTGAGCAGTATACTCAGCTAAGTCTCCAGTTCTCCAGACTCAATACACCCTCCACCATGACTACGGTCATAGCAGGGGCAATGCATGGTCAGCAACGTTAGCTTTCGGGTTAGAGCTAAACCCAACCCAGACAATTTATTTGGGCAATTTGTGCATTTAATTTAAACGGTCTTGGCCTGTTGCTTCCTGCTACCAAAAGCCACTCCTAAGCTCCTAGCGCTACGTTAAACTAATCTCCTTTATGTGTAAGCTATTCATATCTACCTTCAATTCAAGCACTGATCCCAAACTGAGTACAGATTGATTCGTTGAGGATCACTTCTCTCATTTGTTGAATCAAGAGTCGAGCAAGCACTGCTTTCTTAAGTCGTACCGCCAGTGGCCTACAGTTCAAGCCGTGGTCACGACTAGTGGAGACTCTACAGTATGGGTCCAAGTGCCGAAGGATGGTATGTACCGAGGGTGGTATTCTCAGTGTTGGAGGTAGGCAGTGTAGATTAGCACTAATAGTGGACACTACCAGTAGAATACCAGCTTTGAGTATTGCAGAGTTTGGGAAATTTCTCCAGTACTACTTTGTAGTACTTTGTAAGTACTGTGGGTGCCGAGTACGACTTTGGGTGAAAGGCATATATTAAGTATACCAAACAGGTCAAAAAGAACAAGTCACAGCGCTATAAATTAACGGCATACCGCTTAGTTCTGAGGTTGGTAGGTATAATATTCGTCATCGGTGCAAATGGCTCTGCTAATGCAATCAGGGTCCATTTCATCCACCACCTCCTTGGGGTAGAGGCCGTAACCGAAATGACAGCCGAACCTCAGAGAAGAACCTGTCGTGCAGAACACTGTCTTCAAGCACTCCTCAGGGACTAAGGCGGGCTTTTGTCCCATGAAATCAGTGCAGAATCTGCCGTCCTTGGAAAGCTTCTTCTGTAACTCGGGGATGTTCTTTGCGTTGTTGGCCTTGACCTTCACCTTTTGGTCCTCGGCCTCATCTGGGAAGAAGAAGTCTTTGCTGACCTTGTCTTCCTTGGAGTAGCGTGGGGATCCTTTGTTTTCCGATAGCACGATCCTCTTGTCGAGGGTGTTGCCGTTGGAGTCGACGGCTGGCATGGCCAAGACGGAGGAGGCAAGGATGAGCAAAGTGGTGAAACGCATGGTGTAGAGTTGATAGTAGAGTTGGATAGTGAAGACTCATGACCACGGCATGGCTGCCTTATATACGCCTGCTGAGCCGCTCAGCATCTAGCGCTCAGCATCTAGCGCTCAGCATCTAGCCGCTCAGCATTCTAAGCCGCTAGCCACGCGGTGCTTCTCATACGGCCGATCCCCGACCAAGCCATTGTGAGATTCCGTGCATCCTGTGAATAAGAAAAGTGGGTGCGAACAATAGCTTTTCGCATTATGCACAGCCTCTACTGCGGCTGCAACTGCGGCTGCAACAATAATCGACATAGCCGAGTAACACTGGAGAATTAGTGGGTGATGAACGGCTGAACGACTGACTGAACGACTGACTGAACGACTGAACGACTGCTTTGAGTAGTTCCTTGGCCTTGACTTGTAGATAGGAGAGTCCAGGAGAGACCTGCACCTCGTGTCATGTGCTCTGGAAATAACCACGCCCGGGTTGGGGTCCTTGCATGTCAATTCTTGTCCTGTCTATTAACTCACAGAAACGTGGGCATCAGGTACGGTTTACTGCGGCTATTAAACTGGCCAACCTCTCTGTGTAGGTAGTGTAGGTAGTGTGTATAGTCGTCACCCCGTGTGTGGTATCAGCAGTGGTATGGTGAATGGATGGCTGAAGTGGTGGCTGAGGCAGGTCCGGGAAGTTGCCTTTTTCGGTAATGTCCGGTCGGCCCCGTGCAAGCTCTCAACCTGACACTCTAGCAGGCCACCATGGCTCCACGTCCTACTTGCCAAAGCAATCTTCAGACCTGATACTCACGGTGGGGTGTTTACAGTAGTCATGTGTGATGCTCTTTTGTCTGGATCATTGTCATACACTTAGTCCCACAATTTCTGCGTCGCATATTCCGCTTCGTTCAGTTCACTGAGTGTCCACTATGTTGGTTCAGACCAATGCCTTTTGATCTAGGAAACGCCGTAGAGCACTAGTTACTCCACACATCCTTGTCAGCATAGGGCTTACCTCCGAATTAGAACAAAACGGTATGATTAATTATGGAGCACACAGGATATCCATGGGTTGTGCGCTAGCCACGGTGGATCAGACCAATGCATTAATGTAGACGTCTGGCCAAGACCAACATTTATAGCTACTGGATGTTTGCATATAGTCCGTAGTAGACTAGAGACTAGTAGTTGTAGTGGACTATAGACTAGTAGTTATAGTAGACTATAGTAGTAGAGTTGATTACTCGTATACACTAAATATATAAAAATATATTATTAATTATGAGCAGTTAAACCAATACTTAAAGCTAAATTCATTAAGCAAAAGTATAAGGTCAAGGTGAAGGCTTACTAAATGAAACGGATTTGAATATAACCTCTATTAGTCATTTGATTAAAATTGAAAAATATTGATATATAAATTTGGGTTGAGCTAAATGGAAAACCAATATGGATTACTTAGGTAATGTCTTAACCATTAGACTATTAGCTCATAAGATAGAATAACCCTACTAAACGGAATATTAAGTCATTATGTAACCCATAAACCTCCATTTAAACAGGAAATATCTCCTTTAGGAGTTATTTTAGGAGTTATTTTATTGCCTTTGGAAAGAGTTGAACTTACACCAGTCGCGCTTCAAGCGAATGCTCTACCATTTAAGCTACAAAAGCAATCAAGAGTGTTAGACATGAGATTACCAATCTCGATACAGGATTGAATACTGGGCCTAAACATACCTAATATCCATGCAGGACCAACTACTATGGTACGCTGGAATGATATGAACAGACTTGCAAGCAAAGCGCACAAGGACAAGGTCTGACCGGATCGGCTGACATTCCCGAGCTCGAAGTAACCGAGCAGGTGCCTGACCTGATGAATGACCTGATTAAGCGGGGCAGAGAAGATATAGATCTGGCGAGAACCCTAGTTGAAAGGAAGAGCTCCATTAAATACGATACTACAGTCATTAAGATATCTCTATCTAGTAGTCTGAACGGGCGAGTTCCTACTAGAGTAGCCGATCAGGAAGAGTAATCCCAACGAGCCTTATAGTTCGGACGATCCTAAATATTGATAAGCAGTGAAGCTTACCCTATGCGAATCAGGCTAAAGCCCAGGTCGCATAATAATTCTAACAAAGTAGAATCGAACTACTATAACATGTGTGAAGACATGGACTTTACCATTAGTGATACTCTTTTCCATTGATGGTTATTTTTGGGTCATATAGGAATTGAACCTATGGCTCAGTTGTGAACTGCGATTACCACTAATCGATAACCTTATATAAGGGGCCCCCATTTATATTTACTATAAATACCAAATAATTTATAACCTTTAAGATGGATTATTTATATATGAATAAATATATCTAAGTCGGTAATGATTTAATTATGAAACACCCTCGAAGGCGGTTTATGATTACCTAGTTAATGGAACAGCGGCCTATCAGCCTTTGGGGATAATTATATACCCTTTACAAGTATAATATTATCTGGTATAACAAGTTTCTTTAAGTATTCCATAATGATAAGCCATTAACCCTAAAAAGGTTAATAATTAAACCCGAAGGGGTTTGATTATCGGCTTTACCAGAAGCTAATAAGATAGTATTTAATAAGGGTATTCACTAGGAGAAATAGCGTCCAGGAGGTCAAGCCATACCAATTTCCAGATTTAAAGAATGTAAAAAGCTCAAAATAAAGAAGCTAGAATTAAAATCTCACTAATAAAAACCTCGTGTTAAACCAGTTTAACAGCTTTAGTATGATCACCTAGATAAGTACTTTCAGCTATATCATCTTCGATTACAACACCAAAATATACTGGTATCATTCGCACCAACAGGTCTATACTAGCAGTATTTGTGAATTGTGTATAGCAGGCAGTGGGTACTGGTGTAGTGGTAGGTAATGCTTGTGTGCAGTACTTACAGCAGACAGTGTTCAGTCAACGAGTCAGTTGCGGGTTTGTCACGGCTGCAATACTGCTTAGGTTCCGCATCGGGTCTGGGGTTTCCCGTCTCCGGTGTCTAGTGGTGTACGGGTGCGGCCCGAGGCCATCGCACATCGCATCGCAAAATCATCGCACATCCGACTTCTCCCCAGAATGGTCAAGAAAAAGCAAAGGTCGCAGAAAAAGCGCCTGGAGAAGAAGATCTTGGACGCCTTCCACCATGCAGAGCGCCAGCAAAGCGGGTACGCGTCGGACTCCGGCCTGGACTCCGACCAAGGCGACTTCAGCGTACGCGATGGAATCATGGACGCCCGCCACTTGCTCAAGGAGCCCCACGGCGGCAAAAACGACCCGCTCACCGACGAGGAACTCGACTCCGACGAGGCTTTTGGGTCGGACCACGACGGCGACGTGTTGGACTCCAAGTTCTCCAATACCATCAGAGAGAAGCGCAAGAGGCAGGCCGCCGGCGACAGCAGCCAAGACGAAGAGGGCTATGCCAGTATTGACGAGTCGCAGCTCGTGACGCTTTCCGAGGCCTGGGACCTCGACGATAGGGACTTGGCCAAAAACAGTCTGAGCAAGAATGAGTTGGTGCTCAATGACAACTGGGAGAGCGAGTCGGAATCCGGGTCCGGGTCCGACTCCGAATCTGGATCGGACTCGGGGTCCGAGGCCGAGTCCGACACGGACGAGGAGTTGTTGCTCCGTGGCTCGGACGATGACGACGTAGACCTCTCGTCCACACGGCAAAAGATCGCCAGCGCCATCCCCAAAGCTCCCAGCCACAAGCGACTCGTCAACGACAAGAGAGATGAAAACGAGTACGCCCTCCCTGCAGGCGGGCAGAAGCTCAGCCTAGCAGACATGATGGGCAATGCCCATGCCAGCGTGGCGCCCCTCATCGACACCAACAAAGCCAGCCGCAGCTCGGGGCCGCTAGCCGTGCCGTTGCCGCGGCGCGTGCAAGAGAGAAACGACCGCAAGGCCGCATACGAATTGACCAAGGACGACCTCGCCAAGTGGAAGGACTCGGTGCGCAAGATCCGCGACGCAGACCACCTCGAGTTTCCCTTGGCCAAGAACACCGAGCAGGCGGCCGACGACATCGACGACGAGGTGGACCTCCAATTTGTCAATGAGGCCGTGCAGAAGAACGAGCTCGAGAGCAAGGTGCACGACCTCTTGAGCCAAAGCGCTCTTCTCGACGAGAGCAACGAGCAGAGGTTCGAGCAGATCCAGGCGGCCAAGCTCTCCAAAGAAGAGATGATGCAGAGGACGCTGGAGTTGCGGCGCATGCGTGAGTTGATGTTCCGCGACGAGCAGCGGGCCAAGCGCATCAAGAAGATCAAGTCCAAGCAGTACCACAAGATCAAGAAGAGAGAGCGCTTGAGAGACGCCCACTTGATCCAGGATGCCGACAGCGACGCGGAAGACGACCCGGACCACCACATGAAGCGAGCAGAGGAGAGAATGTCGTTGCGCCACAAGACCCAGAGCAAGTGGGCGCGGAGCATGATCAAGTCGGGGATTTCCAAGGATGCGTCTTCGAGGGCCGAGTTGGAGGAGATGTTGCGGTCTGGCGAGCGGTTGCGGGCGAAGCAAATGGGCTACGTGGACGGGGAGCAGAGTGACGAGGACATTTCCGATATCGAGAGAGACTACGCCAAGGACGACGAGGAGAAGGACGCCAACGAGCGGGGGCTTCTTGGAAAAGGAGTGATGGCCATGGACTTTATGAAGAGCGCCGAGGAGAGGCGCAGGAAGGAGAACCAGCGAGAGCTCGAGTTCTTGAGGGGCATGAGAGACGGCACGGGCATCGAGGAGTTCCAGAACAACGAGGCCAACTCCATCAACCGCCAGGAAAACCAGGGCCGCCGCTCGTACTCACAAAAGGTCAGTGCAGCCAAGGCAGAGATGGAGCAGTTGGACGAGGAGATTCTACATGACTACAGGGATGACGATGCTCTGAACTTGGTGTCCCGCATGCAGGGAAAGAGGGCCATGGACGAGGCAGACTCCGAGGCAAACCAAGTGGAAACAGTGGACAATCTGGACGGTCTGGACAGTCTGGACAATCAGAAAAAGGCCCAAGACGACAACGACGAGTTTGGCGGGTTCAGTGACGACGAGCATGAAAATCCATGGTTGGCGGTGGACGAAGCTCCTGTCAACAAGCTGAAGAAGATGCACGTGATCGACGAAACGTCGTCCAAGCTCTCCAAGTCTGCAAACAAGATCGCCAAGCATTTGGAGAAGCGGGAACTGGGCAAGCCCAAGAATCACCCCGACACCTTGGTCGACCTAGATAAGGTCATGCACATGAGTGGAGACGTGATGGCCAGCGACGATGAGCACAGCGACGACGATACGGAAAACGTGCGCATGTTCCGCCAAACAGACCTCATCAAAGAGGCGTTTGCAGGCGACGACGTGGTCAGTGAGTTCAAGGCGGAAAAGAGAAAGCTTGTCGAGGAGCAGGGCGACAAGGAGGAGGACATGACGTTGCCCGGATGGGGAGGCTGGGGCGGTGCAGGAATCACGAAAAAGCCCAAGAAGAAGTTTGTCAGAAAGATCGACGGCATTGCTGAGGACAAGCGAAAGGACAAGAACTTGGAAAACGTGATCATCAACGAGCTGGCCAACAAGCACAACTTGAAGTACCAGACTGCGGATGTGCCGTTCCCGTTCGAGTCCATCGAGCAGTACGAGCGGTCGTTGCGTATGCCTATTGGCGAACAGTGGGCGTCTCGGGGCACGTTCCAGAAGTCCATTCTTCCGAGGGTGTCGATTCGCCAGGGTGAGGTGATTGATCCAATGACGGCACCATTCAAGTGATCGAGTGTTGAAATAGAGCATTAAGTATTAGATGAAGCAGGCCGTTAGTGGGTAGTTCTGATAAAATGGTAGTTCTGATAAATAAATTTGAATAAAGTAGTGTTTGGATACTAACCGTGTGACAGTTCAAGCCCCGTAGTTAATGTCCCACCTGTCTCTGTTATCTGTTCATGACTTCATTCCTTGACGATTCCATTTCTGAGGGCCCAGTCCTTTCCACTCATAAACACTCCGTGTGGGTCCATCTCTTCACGCACCTTGGTGTAGGTGTCAAGGTCTTTGCCAAACCAGTCCTGCATGACCGGCTCGAATCCCATCATCGTATAGAACGGCTTTCCGCCGTAGCCAATCTGCTTCTGGATATCCTCCTGCTTCTCGTGTTTTCCGTGCAACCCAATGAAGTTCTTGGCCCAGTGTGGCTTTCCTTTGGCCTCGGTCATGATGTTCTCAAATATCTGGTACCATTGGTGCGTGGCCACGTTGAAACCAAACGGCCGGTACATGGTGGCATTCACAAACATCGTCAATTGGTCGTTGGAGATCTTCTTCTGGTCGGGCTCGTAAGCCTGCACGGGAGAGTTGTCCAAGAGCGGCCGGAAATTGTTGCCGGGTATAGGCCCAGCGCTGAGGCGTGTTCTGTGCAGCAACCATTCCTGGCTTGGGTGCAAGGACTCGTTGCCTTGATCGTCGTTGAATGGAGCATTCGAATTGGTGACATTGGAGCAACGCACTTCCATGGGGGCGTGCACGTAGTAGTCACCAGATGCAGCAGCCTTCTGGATGGCATCGTTCAACTTGTTCAAGGTCTGCACACCAGAGTTCAAGGGAGCCGACCACTCGTTCACAAACTGCAGGAACAAACAGTCCATATTCAAGCCCTCCACGGAGTTTTGCACGGCGATGTCACCTGCACCCAAGGTCTCGACGTTTCCATACTGCTGTCTAAACACAAACTTCTCGACCCACGGAGTCAAGCGGGGGAGGATGTTGACCGAGATCCAAAGCAACGACTCGTAGAAGGTGCGGCCCAAAAACGTGCCGTACCAGGAGCTGCGGGGTGGAGACAACGGCTCGTCGGACTTGGAGGCTCTCCACAAGACACAGTTCCCGGAGTAGGGGAACCACCAGATACGGATGAACTCCGAGTCGAGCCATATCAGGTCCCACTCTCGCAAAAGCGTCAGGAACTTGATAATCTCTTGTCTCAGCTTGATGGTGTAGCGAGGCACTGCACGCAAGGTGACCTGAGTGATGATTCCAATTTTGCCGAGCGAGAGAAGCGCAGCTCTGAAGAGATCGGGCTTGTCGATGGAAGAACAAGACACCACCTTGCCCTCGCCATTCACAAGCTGCAAGGAAACGACTTGCTGCGAGACCAAGCCGTGGTACTGCAGAGAACCGTGGGTGCCGGTGGAAATCAAGCCCGCAATGGATTGTTCACTGATGGAACCCAAATTCTGGATCGCCAAGCTGTTCTTCTTGAGGTAGTCGTTCAACTGGTAGACGCGGGCGCCGGCCTGGATCGTCAAATCCACATACTTGACCTCGGTCCCTTTTCCGTCTGCGCTCGGCCCGGAGAACGGCTCCTCCTTCAATACCTTGTCGAATTTGTCCAAATTGCAGAGCCACTCCAGGGTCATGGTCAAGTCGGACGGCGAGTGGCCCGACCCCACGGTCATGATGGTCTTGCCTAGCTTGCGGGCTTCGTTGACCAACGCCTGGATCTGCTCTAGCGACTGCGGCTGGAAGATGGCCTGGGGGCGGCACTTGAAGGTGCCTGCCCACGTGCGGTGCACAGTTTTGGTGGAGGCAAACGCCGCCACGTTTCTAGGGACCATAGCCATAGTTTCACGTGTAGGTGTAGGTGTAGGTGTAGGTGTAGGTGTAGGTGTAGGTGTACAGGAGGATGGAGATTTACGCAAGCGAAGCGGCGCGGCGCTGTGTGCAGGACACGTGTGCCTCCGCTGAGTCCTGTAGTTATCCGACTTCTCGGGAGGTGGTGACTGGGGCAGATTGAGAGCATGAGGTAGTGTGTGTAGGCTCCGGAAGGCGTTTTTGTGGTGGTCCTCGTTTTGTGGTCCGTGTAAGAGGCGGTGCCGGAGTTAGGCTGAAGGCCCAATACTGCTCCGATACGGCTGCGAAACCCGGAAAAAAATAATAGTATTTTAATCAAAAGTAGATCTTCCTTATCCTGTAATGAAATGATAGAAAAAACATCTATAAATGTTTATGTATAACTAAAGACTACTCCAGACTAAAGACTACTCCAGACTAAAGACTACTCCAGACTAAAGACTACTCTAGACTAAAGACTCTAGACTACTATGTCATAGCGCTATTTGTACTCTGGAACAATACTGTAGTACTACCTACACTAAACCTTTACTACTCTAAAACAGACCACTCTAGTACTTCTCTAGTACTCTCTGGCCTAACCTAAAACTGACCATTACTTCTAGTACTTCTCCCACTACTCTAGTGCTACTGGTCTATACCCTAACTTCCCCAGATCGTACTACCCTACACTAGTACGGTAGTGCTCTGGACTACTGACTAGTACTGTTTAGACTCAAGCCATTGGAGATCTCCATCCCTCCACACTGGACAACTTCGAAGTGCCTAGTTGATCAAGTGAATCACCATTCTGACTAACTTCAGCAGCTCAGTGAGTAGGCTTAATTGAGTAGTGCTTGGCCGAGGAACGTTGGCGGATTCTCACGGAAAGGGTCGTTGAAGGAAAAACGAGAGGACTCAGGACGCGAGAGAACTCAGGACGCATCAGCCCTATTTATATTCCTCGGCCAAGGAGGTGCGCGGCGCCCGATTTGCAGCCATTGCAAATCGCCTCCAAAAGTCTATATAAGGACCATCCGCACCAACGACCCCGATGTGCATCTCTACAGTCAAAACATCAAGGAGTGGTCCACCCACCCGCTACGAGCTCCCTCCGCCCTAACCAAACCGCCTACTACCCCGCCCACCGGTGTCCCAAACCAACCAAGTTGCCGGACAACCCGACGGAACGGCGCAAGTATAAGTTCAAGCTCAAGCAGTCCTACCCCTCGGTTGCGGACATCCATGCGTTTTCGCCTGGGTGGGCACCTTCCAGAGATTGCAGAACCTGCTGCCCCTCTTCTGGAAAAAAACCTTCCAGTTGAACTGCCACACGCATCTTGATTCGGCACTTGATGGAATCTTTGACCATGAGCTCTCGAGCAGCTTAGAAAAGAGGCCATCTTGATCTTCTTTCGAGACCTCAACCCACCGGCCCAGCGGAACGCCGTGGCAAGCTTCAAGAGAATGAAGCCGGCGGAAGCGGCGGAGCATCATGCTCAAGAAAGGTGGCGTACAGTTAAAGCCCAACGGCAGGGAAAACATCCTGCCCGATGAGAGCAGGGTGCCCCCCTTCATCATTCACGAGGCCTTTCAGGACATCAAGGTGAAAGCCTCCCTGGAGGCCTCTTCTCATTTGGCGTATGTGAGAGAATGGTGGTTGGAGCAGGAAGATACCACATTGCCTTACACTTGGGCGACGCACTCAACTGCATCCTACTTGCTGAGTTTGCCACCGACCCCAGTATGATGGTGAACCTCGACATGAGACCATACGGGTCTACATCCCCAACATCACCGACAGCCTGGACATCCAGGAAAGTACCCCATGCTCAAGTACGCTCAACTTTGGATGACCCACTTTGGCAATGGAGAGGACTACATCTGACTCAACCCTACGGACCAAGGTCTTTGCCGAGATTGACTCCATCACCGTCGACTTTACCCCGGACTCGTTGGAGAAGTAGCCAACTCGCCATCCACAACGGCAAGGCCTAACTGCCAATCCCCAACATGTCCAACTGGATCTTTACGCCCGATATCTTGGCTCCGGTCGACGAGAAACACGCCCGCGTCGTTTTCGACAGCCTCTGGCCCTCCAAGGACCTCGTGCCCGAGTACACTTTCATTGACTCCTGGACGGAAACCAACGTCAGAAAGTGTGCGGACAAACGCTACCACTCTTAGATCCAAGGGTTAATGGCTCGAATATGCCCCAAGATTGGGGACCCTGAAGTCCCACCATCCACCAACACGTTCGTCACTGTACCAACTGTTACAAGACGGCCCACCACCACGAGTGCAAGGACAGTACCTGTAACCGGTGCAAACAAACCAGCCACTGGGCCGCGGCGTGTCCGACTGCCCAGAAGCGGCAATAGCCGGTGGAGTACCAATGTCCATGACTCTACGCGGCCTAGCAAGGCTGAAGAAATAAAAAACGCCTAAGAAAAAGAAAATACCAAGAGAAAAACCTCTCACGGAGTTTTTAGCTCTGAAAACCTAGTCTGCTGAGTTTGTCCTCCCCGCCGGAGTTTTAGCTCTGAAAACCTAGTCTGTTGAGTTTCTCCGTCCCCGCCTTTATAGGCCGTAGTCAATAAATGATATGCCAAAAACAACATCCCTAAATTGTTATTTCCATCATATAGTAAACTTATGTTCACCAGTCTTAGTCCATCAGGCATAGCTGGCAAGTCTTTAAACCGATCACCTTCAAATAGGACTGTCTCTTCATCATAAGGTAACACGGAAAGCGTACCTTAACACAAGATGATGATTCCCTCGTTTCATAAATCTTGTTGTAAGTGTGTCAGGACATGAATAAATGTTCGGAACATTAACTTGCCCTGTAAGCAAGTTTACTAACAAATGCAAAGTCCCAACTCGGTCAACGTGGCCATTAAACTTTTGAGTGTATAAAACTTGCCGACTATGAAGACCTCAACAGGTGAGAGACTGTAGTCTTTTGACCATAGTAATTCCTTCTATTCGCCCTTTTTGGATAAGAGCGGTCAAGGTGCCACTAACGTTTGCAAAAGACCCATGGATTTGCAATTCCCAATCAAAGTGACGGTGGAACTTTTCGGATCCACTTTTCCTGTCGAAACGTAAGACGTATGTAGGTAGCTCCACGGATTTTTCATAACCTTATCTCGTCTGGAAAGACTCAGGACACGAATAGAACGGGTAACCTATATCCTGGCATTGAAATAGAAATCATCAGAGTATCTATTTCCAGCAATCATATCAGTTGATGGGATCCCTGCGGGCTCGTAATCCTGTCCTTAGTATTCACCTCGGCTGGGATATCCGAAACTTTCCAACTCTGAAAAACAGGCAACCGGGGTAACACGAACGAACCTTTATGAGGCAAGTACCATTCTTTTCTGCAAAGAGTCCTACTGGGTAGAATCAGCCCTGGCAGTGGCAGCCAGAGCCAGGATCACGTGAGTAACTTTCATTGAGATTTCTGAGCCCTCAACGAGGATTGCCTCTTTATAGACTCGCCAGGAATGAATTGCTGGCTCATCTGAATAATCGACCTGACGCATTATCTCCGGAGCAATGACTAGAATAATAGGAGTCATACCCATGAATACCCTACACACTGAGAACCCCAAAGTTTCTTCCCAGTTTCTAATCCCAAAGTTTCTTCCCAAAGTTTCTTCCCAGTTTCTTCCCGAAGTTAATCATGTCCTGGTTGGCTTTCATTCCCGTGAACTGTGCACCTTAATCTTCTCTCCGTAATCTTAGATCTTTTGTGGCCACCTCATTCACAATCTTCAAGCTGTCCAGTAGTCGTAACCGTCCCGCGTGGCTGCGCTTGAAATGCAGTGCAAGGCCAGTCACGCGTGATCAAAACCTCACGAATGTGCGAGTACTTGAACGAGTATTCAGTGTACATGGATACCTCAAGAATTGTTTCTGAAGACTTCATTCTAGTCTGGCAGAAGATAACAAAATGTGTAGGCATAGACTCTGAACCATATATCTTTTCACTCTGAATACCAGTTTTTCTGGTAAATCACTCAATACCAGTGTAAATCACTCAATACCAGTGTAAATCACTCAATACCAGTGTAAATCACTCAATACCAGTGTAAATCACTCAATACCAGTATTTCTGAGCAACCTCACTAGAATGGTCCATTTTTTTTCTTGATCATTCATTGACTACATGTCTATAAATGGGATTGCGGAGAAAACCTGGTTAGGTTAAAAACTCCGTGAGAGAGGTGATTCAGAAAAAGTGTGAGAGTTAAGCGCGTTGATGCATTTAATGCAGGATAGTGCTATCATGCCAATAATGCATCACTTGTGCAACTAGTAATCGGCTGGATTCGGCGAATCTGTTCCTAATTGGGCGAACTGTTCCCAATTGGGCAAATCAGAACCGTCGTCGGTAGAATGGTCTGAAATAGGCAATATTCTTTCGAGCGAGGTCAGGGGTTAGCGGGGGAAGACTTGTGGCGATGGAGGGAGACCCGGAGAGCTTTGACTTCCCAAATGACCTGGGCCAAGGAGCAGTCAAAGTAGATGTGCTTTAGTTTCTCTCCGATCTTCTCGATATTCAGGTAACCATTCCACGGCGTTGCAGGGGCAAGCGGTGGTGGGGTAGATGAACTGGAGTTCATTTCCCAAGTGGAACAAGTGGTAGTAATCGTAGGGATGGCGGGGCGAGAACGTGGTTTTCTTGAGCTTACGCCAGAATGTTCCCAGTCCCTGCCCGTGAGCCCATAATTCTTGCTAGTGAACTCGGTGTGGTGTTGTTTTCTTGCTTCGACTGTCTCTGACCACCGATTCTCGGTACCGTGGGGGAGTCTGGGTGGGTTCACTGACACTTTACGAGATCGGCCTCACGTTTCTGCTACTATTTAACTGCACAATCTCTGGGTACATCCCTAAGTGCCCACTACACGTACGTAAATAAGCTAATTAAACCAGTTTAAATGCCTTCTGAGGTTATCCTTGGTTTCGATGGTCTAAGAATTACCATTCAATGCTTTGGTCTTAGTCCGTCTTAAGCCCTTGCTCCAATGGCTTGACCTAATGTGTACATGTTGACCGGGCACTTCTCCCAACATCTTGGCAAGAGGCGGGTGTCTAATGAATACTTATACAGGACCAGTAATAGAATCGGAGTTCTGAGTTGTTTCTGTGGGTCCTCTTGACGTATGTATACAGCACGCACCGTATCTTTTGATACACATACAAACGGCCTTGTCCAGTTTCTTATTTTAGAGATTGATTAAAGTACTTAACAGGCCCGCAGCGTTGGACGTTCTGCCAGTACTTTGTGGGCATTTGGTTTGGATCGCCAAAAGTGGAAATACCCACCTACAAGCCCCTCTGTAATCAACCCGCCCGATTACAACAAACTTCATGACCTTGACAATACAATTTTCTTTCCGAGTCTTATCCCTTGTATCCGATCTTGAACACCAGGTTTCATTTTAGACGATGGCCTGCATAGGGCCCCTCGGTCTACAGGCTTCGCCATATATTCAAGCCAGACTTCGTGCACGCATTTCTTTCAACTTATGTTTTAGTATATTCAAATATACAGGGAAATGCAAGCTGTACCTTGCAGACCAAGGTCCTATGCGAGGTTCGAGGTGGGGGAAACTCTTCACCCATCGCCGACCTGCATATAGTTGATGACCTGCATACAACGTATCTAAGTACCTTGACTCAGTACATGCTAGGTACTCGTTGACAATTTCAGCTACGACTTACATTGACTCCAGTGTAATTCTTAGATAGGTTCACGCAGCTGACACAAGGAGTTCTGCTTCGTCTGGTGGAGAATCTCATCCAAGAATGAGGTGTCCACATATACACTAGTGAGCTGGGAGACGATAGTCGAGTCTAACCGCCTTCTTAGGTAATATCACGACCGTCAGAGGATCAAGTTCAAGGCCTTTTATGTCAGCCAAAGAATTAGCATTGATGTATGGCCTGAAATACACCTTCACCGGAAAACAATACTGGCTGTTAGTATCCGACCTGATCTCCCAGTAAGAGTCGTCTCCCTTTTCGAAAAGGCACTCGTAAAAGTCGGAACTGGTCACCCTCATGTTGCTATCGAGATCCAAGTTCATTTTGGAGTCTTTAGCAACAATACTAAATCTGCCCGACACAAAACCCACTGACAACTTTTGGTCAAAGAAATCGTTAAAAGCGTGGTTGTCCTCTAAATAGAAGTCTTCAAAATTGCTATGTTCACTGCCGTAGTTAAACACTTGCGTGTTAGACTCGGCGTGGAAAGTGGTGTGGAGCGGCACCAAGTTGTGTCCGACTTCGGCAAAGAACTTCAATGGTTTCAAGGGCCATGCACTGGCAATGGCTGCAAAACAAACAGAGGAAATCAAGTGGATGGCTTTCATGGAAAGTGGTGGATGCTTGAGTCTGTGGGTATGGCTACCTTTATAGATCGGTCGAGTCATCCGATGGCTCTTAGGGCACCGTGTTAAGCCATTATTTTTGGAACAATGGCCAGAAAAGGGATTTGTAGTTTTATTGAGATAATTGCTTGTATCTGCAGCCAAGAACTCGGGTGCATTGAAACAGTTTAGTCAGATCATATTATTTATCGGCTGATCTAAGTCATAAAGGTTACCTGCAAGTTTCCCCACTGCCAAGTTAATTCCATCCAAGTATAAGAGCACCACTCGTATTCATACACTCGTATTCATACACTCGTATTCATCAACACTCGTATTCATACACTCGTATCCATAAGCACCACTCGTCGCCAAGTATCCGAACTCCTGGATTGTACTGTTGTAGCATAATCCGGCGGAACACAGCCCTGTGAGTTGTGGCTTTGTTCAAAGACGTCGCCCAATTTTTGCCCAACAGATCGCATAATGTACATCAACCAGAAAATTAGTCTTGGCGAGTGAGGTTTGGATGCGTCAAAGCTCCTTTAGATACTCATCGACAGAAGACGGCACTAGGTTATACTACTCGACTGGAAACTGCGGCATGATTGGCTTCGATAAGAAGGCGTACCAGGAAGGCGTACCAGGTAAAACTCTATCTTGCGTATTGTATATACAGTATGCAGGTCTTAGTGATAATTAGATCCTATTGTCACTAGGGTTGATCCGAAGACAATTGATGGCTTATATTCAGACCAAGTACGCTTCAATCAACTATGCAATCCACGCTTTCAATCAACTATGCGCATATCTACGCTTATGCGCAATCCACGCTTTTACCTTGGGACATTGGAAACTTTGGACCACTTCTGTCTACTGAGTCAGAGTATGTGTTAGTCTGAACAGCATGGGAAGAGGCATTGGACCTTTGGTTCGTTGTTTTAATGCTTGAGGGAGAGTTCAACCCCTGCTTCCCGGTTCAAGAACCAACCCCAATTATCAATTGTATACTGGGTACCAAAATAACCAACTTAAATCTTCTGGATCTTGACGTTTGAATTTGAAGACTAATCTTAGGCCGTTGCCATGACACAATGTCGGTCCGATGTGAGAATGGCTTCTAAAATACTCTGGTCGATTAATACATCCCTACTATTAATATCCCTACTATTAATATCCCTACTATTAATATCCCTACTATTAATATCCCTACTATTAATATCCCTACTATTAATACAGAGCTTCACGATTATCTAAAGACTTCATTCATTCACCATGCAGGTAGTGCAAAGGACTTTAACACAAGCTCACCATCATGTTATCTGTGTCCCGCTTCCTGTGGCTTGATTCTCCCGACTGATCCGAAGTTGTTTGTCCAAACTGAACCTAGATGCAACGTCCTCAGCATGCTACATGTGATGAAGGTGGGACCGTGGCGATCAAGGCTAACTAAAGTGTCTATTAAAGTGGCAAACTCGGCTGCACGTGGTTCGTTTCAACTTGTTGCTCCTTCCCTTTTACTTCTGATAATCTTTAGTACTGACTCTGTACTCGTTATCAGAGGTACATTGGGTGGGCTTATACTTGAGCTCACCATACTTCTACATGGTAGGTAGGTCACTTGAGTACCACTCAGGGACTACGGTGACTACGCATAGAAAATATGCTTAGAGTGAGTCTGGAGTCAACAGGAGTGGATTTGTAGTTACACATACTGTGTAAACTGGTGCCTAGTGGTGACTGGATAAAAGTATATTTCAGCAGGGATCTCCCTTATATTACCCTGGTTAACAGCCTTGAAAACCCATCCATGTTCGGCGTGTGTTTGGTTTATCCATGTCCCCGTAGATCCTACTATCCCAGTACTAACATGCTCATTAGCTAATTGAGGTGACTGCGACATCTACTGCAATCATTTCAACCGAAACACCGAGTCAGCTAGTAGCCCATTTCATCAGGACTTGACATCCAAATCATAGCAGGTGCCTCAAGTCCCATAGGTACGGAAACTCCTCAGTCCTAGGCAGTTTCTTCAGGCCCGGCTTGTCCCAGTTCTTCAGCACGGCCCTTGTTGCTCGGTCGTACGGCAAGATGTAGATCTCCACCTCATAGCAATTATCAATAGACATGCTTGTAGCTTTGGTAGTGATCCAGGCCTCGGGCAAGCCAAACACCCTACACGAGAAGAACGGATGGTTCCGTAACCTCATGTCACCATCTATCTTCAAGCGGTCTGGTTTTTTGCTGGACCCAAATACAATCATTCCATCGTGAAATGACACAAACCCTGGGTCCGTGGTGTTGGTGGTAATGGCGTAGTTGTCTAACAAAACAAACTCGACCGGGGGGTTTCCTTGTGACAAGGCCCGGAAATCTCGGCCCTTGTCGTTGTACGGCGTGTAGGAAAGAGCTATGAAGGTGTCGTTGACTTTTGCAAAGAATGCCATGGGGAATATAAGCCCTTGACACGTGGTGTGGGTGTCGTTTGTCTTGGGGCCATTGTCAAGCTTATGCTCGTCCTTGGGGAATCCACTTGTAGCTTGTGACCCAGTTCCAACATCTAGCAAACGACTAGCATTTGACAGCACTTTTGGCAACCCACTTGTAACATTGTACGGCAAAAAGTAGACCTCCACCCCGTAGCAAGAGGCGTCGAGGTTGCGGTAGGTAATCACACTGCCAATACTAATGTCTATGTCACACGAAAAAAAGTCGTGGTTGAACACCCTTCCTACACTATCGAGGTCCAAGGTGGCAGGAGGTACAACCGAACCAAACACAACAAGGTTATCGTAAAAGCCCACATACGCCGGGTTTATTGGGTCCTTGGTGCGTGCATAGCCCTTCTCATACATAAACACCATTGGCGCGGCGGTCGGTTCCGCCCAGAAAAGCATATTGGTGTGAGACCTTCGGTGGTACACATATGCAGAAAGCGGCTTCAACCCATCGGCAGACTTGGCATAGAATACATAGGGGTGGTCGGGTCCCTCGGGCCGGTTGCGGTGGCGCAGTCTCCCGAGCAGCGGCACGCCTCCCATCATGGTGTCAGCTCTCATGTCATAAGGAAAGAGATGCACATCCACCTCGAAGCAGAAGGGGAATATCTTGCCGTAGGTGGTGATGAAGCTGACTCGACTGCCACGAAGCTCACATGAATAGAAGGTATGGTTTAGGATCTTGTTGTCCTCATCGAATTCGAAGTGGAGCGGTTCTACGTCAACACCGTACGACAAGTAGGTGTTGTGCAACCCCACATAGCTCTGGAGGTGTTTCATGGTCATGGTGAAGGCACCGCTCTTGTTGTAATTGAATGGCATTGGCCTGTACCGCATGCGTCCCCAGCACAAGAAACTTGTTCTGGTCTCGCCTTCGTACAACAACTCACCGAGTGCTCTGAAGGTGTGGTTGACGTTTGCAAAGAAGACATATTCGATTTGCTGTTCAGCACACACACCAGCCACAAGAAAGAAAAACGCCAAGGTTGGTTTCATGGTGATGGGTCTTGCGTTCAGCGCACTGACTGTCCAACCTGACGCTTTAAGGGAAGTGGAACCGGATTGGTGAATGACCTGGATGCACACTCCCTGCACTCCTCCCCATACTCTTTGAACCAAAGCTTCACTCAAGCAGGTCACTTGATTCACTAGCGTCACTACTGAGACAAACACTTGTACCAAGACTGTATTCAACTTCTATTAATTTGCATCTTAGGGATGTACATGATTAGGTATGAGTATTCCAGAGTTTGCCTAAGCTGTCATATGTTCGCACCTGTCAGAATGTGCAAAAATGTGAATGACCAACTAATAGGGACACCACACAACAAATCGTTCTTTTCCATAGTCACTTTCTTGTTGTAGACGTCTGATATGGACGCCTGTACTACCTCTTACGTACCCAACTTGCTGAGTGACAAGTCTATACATGACAGTTTGATAAGGTTACATTTAGTGGTATGATTGTATGGATACGACTGATGGACAATGAATATAGCAAGTAGACAAGAGGATTTGTGTGAGAGGTTTCGGAGAGGTTTCGGAGAGGTTTCGGCTTCTACCTAATTTAATCAGCAGAGTCGGGTGCTTACATGTACTAGCTGCTCGCATACAAGAATTGTATTAGGGTACAATGTTATCGACAAGCACTTGCGAATGAGGCGATACTCAGACAATTCCTCACAGCTCCTATTTTGATGGCGTACCATCCCCAAATGTATCGGCCCGGTTGTGCCTTGTCAGTGCTGATAATACAGCGCCCAAACCTGAGAGATTAGGCTTCTGCTTCTCAGCCCATTTGCTGTTGATAAGCCATGGGCAGACAAAGCCTAGTGTCAGAAACCCATTCCCACCCGGAGGTCTCAACGAATACACTGGAGTACAAGTACTAAACGTTAGTAAGAATCTAACAGTAATGAAAGCATGAAATCTGCGCTGAGCCTTCCTCAACTTATGGCCAAGTCGTCCTACACACTTTCGTCACTAGTGGATCTACGTCCAACTTTTAGACCTAGGCCAAGTCTCAGTCTATTCAGATTCTGCACCAAGCCTTAAAGCTGGTATTGGTGAAAGAACATTCATATGCTGAAAGACTCAGACCTACATTCAAGCGTTCNGCCTTAAAGCTGGTATTGGTGAAAGAACATTCATATGCTGAAAGACTCAGACCTACATTCAAGCGTTCACCATCTTCATAATGGAGTTGGCTTGAAAGACGCACTCATCTCCAGCTCGTAATTGATTCATATCGTAGTCAGCACATTAGTTTGGCTCTTCAAACCCCAAAGACCTATTTTCCTGTCGTAGGCAAGCAAATTGCAGAAAGCCCCCAAGATGACGCAAGATGACTGGACCTCCCCAACCAACAGAGGCATGGGGACCCCAGAGTGGAACGTACGGCCACTAATCTTGTGTTT
>NKZV01000936.1:0-39884 GCA_002370175.1 Metschnikowia colocasiae
AGACCTTGGTCTGCAAGGTACAACTTGCATTTCTGTATATTTGAATATACTAACATGAGTTGAAAGATTCCCTTGGAGATTCCCTTGTAGATTCTCGAGCAGCGTAGGCTTCTGATCCTGAGGGTAGTGCGCTACCCATCGGGGGTCTAACCCAGCCTCGACTGTCGATCTTATTGGTGCCTCCGGAGTCCCAAGATTTCGGTATTCGACCATTTGGGTCCGTCGCCATAGGTTTTGAGGCTGATGTCTGTAGGGGAGTGACGTATTCGTCAGACCCTTTTCTGTAACCTAATTGGCTGATGTGAAACACATTACTGTCCTGAAATTTCGTCACTAGCTCGTAATTGACTGGTGACACTACTTTTTCGTAGGTCCTGCGAACTTGGAGCGGAGTTTGGTAGCTGAGGATCTGACCGGGATTCCTGCTAAGTCGATATCCACGTAGACTTGGCCCTTCCGAATCACATCCTTGTGTTTAGCGTACTACTTTATTTCTTTTAACAGTATAGTCATCCATTTTTACCGATTTTAATTAACTTATAAATTAAACTAATGAAATTAGGATCCCTACTTCTGTTTAATTATTAAATATCTGATATAATAAAATAATGTAGGTCTGGCCTTTTGGATGCTGATGTGCTGCGAGTGCCGTGTCTAGAATGCGGTCTAGTGTTGTGCCAAATCAAACTACCCATCGGGGTCTAACACTTAATCACAGTTAATCACAGTTAATATACAAATAATATTTTAATATACACTTAATATAGTCAATATTCAGTTATTCACAGTCAATATACACTTAATATACAAATATTTTTAATATACACTTAATATAGTCAATATACAGATATACAGTCACAACTTACTCACGGTCAATGTTAGATTCTTTAACAATGCTTAGTCCTTTGTAATCAGTGTTCGTGGTGATTCCAAAGAGGAACGGTTTCTTAATACTGTGGGCGTTCTTATCTCGGCCCGTGGCTTATCAACAAATGGTGGAGATAAGACCAAGATAGCTAATCTTCTGGTTTGGCCGATAGATTCCGGATCGACAATTCTTGCCGAAATAGGAGGTTTGACCCATGTCAGGGTCTCTCGCCCATCTGATGGAGCGGAGGCTTTCTTATCCTGTGGTAGTGCGCCAACCATGGTCTAGCTACAGTTGAGAGCGGATGACCCCTAAAAGGATAGTGGTGGTAAAGGATAGTGGTAGTAAAGGATAGTGGTAGTAAAGGATAGTGGTGGTAAAGGATAGTGGTGGTAAAGGATAGTGGTGGTAAAGGATAGTGGTGGTAAAGGATAGTGGTTGATTTTCCTTTGTTTCCCGGCTGTTCCCAGTCTTAGCCGCTTTGGTTGTTGGAACATGAGGAATCAGTGCACCTGCGGGCACTGCATGTCCACCTGACTGTATACAGATGAAACATGTTGAACATGCAGAACAACATTGCATCCCGCGGAAGTCTTGCATGGTCATAAGGAAACTGTGTTAGACGAGAGATATAACAAGGGGGGGCTGTGTTAGACGAGAGATATAACAAGGTGGGAGACTGTGTTAGAAGTACATGCAGTGTCTACTGACATTGTTACACAGCCACGATGACAGTGCTACACAACCACGATGGAACTCTATTTAAGGGAGACGAAGTCCCTTAATGAAAGGGCATCGAAGAAGGAACGGAAGTGACTGAATCAACAGTTTCCATAGCAACAGAATTACATATTAAATGATGAACACGATTACAAAAGTCCCTTACTTGTTAGAGTTATTGAAGTCCAATCATGTATCAGTCCCTCTGTACCAGACTGTGTGTTCTAACGCGCAACATATGTAGCTGCCAAACGTGTAAGTCAGAATATGAATAGGTTATAACTCCTCACTCACCAATACACATGATACATAAATACTTATACTAAAACATGAATAAAACAAAAGTACTAATAAAATAGACATTTCAATTGGCATCTCATATAATCTATAGCTTAAAAATACGGCCATAGGTACAATGCCAACTGGGACAATGCCAACTGGGAAGCCTCATTGGTAAAGGAATACACTTCCATTATTAATATTTATTACCTAAGGATATTCAACTTCCAACATTTAGATCTTCAATATAAGTTAAAAATCACACAGTATAAATGGTACTTTAGCTCACTCTGTAGATGAAGCTACTTGATTCTGAAACATATTCTGCTGCGGCTAGATTATTATAAGGAAAGCAATTGTTGTGAACATACAGTTAAACATTGTATACAGAGCATACACCACACACACACTATACGATGCTGCTGTGCGGACTACACTCTGCTATAGTAGTGTACAGGTGATGCACGGTTAGTAGTAAAGGATTTCTTATGAATACCACGCGTTGGCCAGGAATATCCAAAAGACGGGAGTGGCCTGAACAACCACTAGTTCAGCGTCAAGTATTTTGGAAGGTTACTTGTCGGGCCAGACATGGTAGCCAGATGCCGGTGGTGCATATAGCGGCGCAACACCATACTTGACTACCTTCGCCATACTTACTAGATCCTTCCAGATCCTTCTAGATCCTTCTAGATCCTTCTAGATCCTTCTAGATCCTTCTAGATCCTTCTAGATCCTTCTAGAACACTAGATCCTTACTTGAACACTTCTAGATCCTACTACTGTGATAGAGTACGCGGCTGGACCACCTAATCCTACGGTGCTGCTTTCTGCCACTGCAAGATGCACTACACTAGAAAATACTTCACAGTAGATAAACAGTAGGAACTTCACACTGGGACTTCACACGGAACTTCACTAGAACTTCACACGGAACTTCACTAGAACTTCACACGGAACTTCACTAGAACTTCACACTAGGAACAAAATACTTTACACTAAGACCATCTGCATTACTTAAATCGTTTCTACCAAGATCCGGTATCTGTATAATTACTGTCCCAAGAGAAGGTTACATGCACACAGAAACGCCCGGAGCTTCGTTTTGTTTTCTAACACCTGATGACTGTATAGGTGAATGTAGTCATATTTCAGCTAGCCCGGGTCCTTGGTCTAATCGTATCCCATAAACTGTGTGAAATCTCATTAACTAAAAGATGCCCTACCGAGTGGTACTAACAAGAGACACTTGTCCGAGACCTTTGAGCCTATCACTACTGTCCACTCACCCTTGTACTCTATGCCGTAGAGTAGAGCAGAGTAGAGTAGAGTAGAGTAGAGTAGAGTAGAGTAGAGTAGTGTAGAGTGGAGTGTTGCGCGTTACAGAAAACCTTCGCATAAACGGGAACGGTAATGTTATTGGTCTTCAATAAATCTAATAAATGTGGATCTTCAGTATTCACTTCAGTCATTATTTCTTATCTGTATCTAAATATACTTTGAACTTGCTGATTATCTGTTTCTTGTTCTTGTTCCTCAAACCAGAGCCGGGAACTCAATATATAGTTCCCTTTCCATCTCTTGCTTGCTACCCCGATATGCATACTTAGCGGGGTAGCAACTGGTGTTGCCTGATCTCCTTCAGCCCCACTTTCATCTGCACGTTTTACGCCTGATCATGTGATCCTTCCACTTATGATCAGTCCTGAATGCAACTTGTGTCCTGTTCAACCCGTCTCACATGTTCATAGAGTGTTCATAGATTGTTCATAGATTGTTCATAGAGTGTTTCGAGTGTTTCGAGTGTTCATAGAGTGTTTCGAGTGTTCATAGAGTGTAGTGTTTCATAGAGTGTAGTGTTTCATAGAGTGTAGTGTTTCATAGAGTGTTTCGAGTGTTTCATAGAGTGTTTCATAGAGTGTTTCATAGAGTATTTCATAGAGTGTTCATAGAGTGTTTCATAGAGTGTTTCATAGAGTGTTTCATAGAGTATTTCATAGAGTTTAGTGTTTCATAGAGTGTAGAGTAAAGTGTTTCATAGATTGTTCATAGATCGTTCATAGATTGTTCATAGAGTGTTCATAGATTGTTCATAGATTGTTTCATAGAGTGTTCATAGAGTGTTTCGAGTGTATCCGAGTCTGACTATCTAGTCGGTAATAGTGTTTGTCTCTAGTAGGCTCCCTGGAACCTGGATATACAGGGGACTAGAGCATACTGCTTGAACAGGCGGGATTGTCCATTTAAAACGTCATTAGATATGTAAAAGATTACGTGAATTTGTTATGAATAAATGGCCAAGTGCTTATCACTATTTTATTCAACGTTTTAGAGATTGATCCTAGATCACCTAAAGCATTCTATCATAAAAACTATATAGAATGTGATTGAAACTCCTTCTTAAGTCAAATTTAGATAAGGTAATGTAAGATCTAGTTCAGTAATAATTTAACTAGTCTTAATATCTAGTATATTCTGTTTTAACACCTAAATTTAATTCTATGTTCATAAATGTTCAGAATATTAGAAGAGCTATCTTAATAGGTCGAGGTGACCCCAAAGTAAATTACTTAAACAAAAATTATACATCTTGTGGTGCTCAAACCCTACTCTACACCAGACAGCACGATACTGCATACTGTGCATCTTCCACAGTGCTTTGCTGGACTTGTTTCTTTAAGACGGTCTGGGCATCCACCAGCGCAAGGCAGTGCCCCATTTACCCAGCTTTACCGGTGTGGAGGACTCGGTTGTAGTCTTGCTGCAGGCCTAGTCCTGCACGCACCACCGATATCAAGTAGACGGCATAGTCACAGCCTTTAGAGAACCCCATTTAGAGAACCCCATTTAGAGAACCCCATTTAGTGAACCCCATTTAGTGAACCCCATTTAGAGAACCCCATTTAGTGAACCCCATCGTTCCTTGCTTCTATTAAGGTTTATGTTACGTCGTTGGTTGACCCTAGGGCTGCAGGCAGTGAGCATCAACCAATTGCCTAAAGGAACAAGTGGACCAAAAATGCCAGACTTGTCGAAGTCGTAAACCTCCAAACGGACTGAACTCTTAACCTGTTTTCTTTGGGACGAGGCTGGGTACCCTTTCAGTACGCCGCACTACTATGGATGGGAAGAATAAAGACGGGACTACTATGGATGGGAAGAATAAAGACGGGACTACTATGGATGGGAAGAATAAAGACGGGACTACTATGGATGGGAAGAATAATAGAGGTAACCGAAGTGATAGGCCAGCGGAAGACTCGGCCAGCTCCAAAAGTCAAGTGGATTGACGGCAGTCCCAACACGGCCACGTGACGCGCCATTATCACATGCGTTTTTTCGCACTATATATGGCCCTGTTGGCACCTACTCACACTCCACAAATGTATGTATAGAGCAGCTAAGCAATGAGAGGCGTATGGTACACGGGAAGTACAGTACATATGTGAAACAGTACACATGTGAACAATATGTGAACAATATGTGAAACACAGTGACTGAGTCAGTACATCAGTGTCCATATTGGTGATAAGAAGGTTCAGGGCCAGTTTCATGTGGCGTTAAGTGGAGCGTTTCATCAGCCTAGGCAGTTGTGATTACGGTTCAGTGTTGTTTCATTGATTACGTTCGTCAGTGTTTCATTGATTACGCTCGTCAGTGTTTCATTGATTACGCTCGTCAGTGTTTCATGGGTGTCGCATGTGGCCTCTACTCAATGCACACTTGGGCTGCGGCTGCGGCTGCGGGTCATCCATACTAACTCTAGACCATGAAGGCAAGCCACGTCACATACCTCATGCAAAACCTCCCCCAATTTGTGGACTTGACTCCGCAGTTGAAGTACGCTCTTTTCACCATCGTATTCAACCCCGTGTTCTGGAACATTGTGGCCCGGCTCCAGCACAAGACCCATTTCTTGTCCAAAGCCGCAGGGGGCCCTTACAGAGGATGCTACCTCTTGGCATTCACCATCTTCACCTTGGGAATCTACCGTGACCACGTGTACCACGAGGCGTTGTTGGCGCAGCCCACGTACCTTCCGTTGTTGACGTCGCACGTGGTCAGATACTCTGCGTATGCTATCTTTGCCTTTGGCAATGTGCTTGTGTTGTCGTCCATGTGGGCCTTGGGCGTGACTGGCACCTACTTGGGAGACTACTTTGGCATTTTGATGAAGGAGAGAGTCACCTCTTTTCCCTTCAACATCAACAACAACCCCATGTACAACGGCTCCACGCTCTGTTTCTTGGGCACGGCCTTGTACTACGGGAAGCCCACGGGGGTTTTGGTCTCGGCCTTTGTTTTTGTCATGTACCGAATCGCCTTGGTGTTTGAGGAGCCTTACACCGCCAAGATCTACTCGGCCAGAGATAAGACTGAGTGATAGAATTAAAGGCAGTTGCAAAGTCTTAAAAGACCAATGTGCTAGAAAACCTACAAGTGCAAAGTTTACGAGAGAATTGCAAGGGATATGCAGCAGAGAGTACCTGCAGGTAGAGTCGGCATAATCATTGATCCATCTGTCGCCAGCGACAGTCGCTTCTAGGCAAAATCAAACGTGGAACATCCGCGTTCTTCAACATACTTGAGCGAAAGTGACTGGAACTTCTCGCTCTGCGTATAGAAATAAAGGCCTTTCATGGACCCCGGGGCGATTCGCGCCATGGTGCCGTCGCGGTGGTCTTCCGGCCCATTTCCGATGTTCAACACAATATAATAAAAGCCTTCGAACGATGCTCCCGTCAACTGCTTGACTCGCGAGTCCGGAAGTAGAAACTCCTCCTTCCACCGCATGTATATGTACAGCGGGTCGTGTTTTCCCGATTGGATCAACTGTAATCGTTCGCGTAGCTGGGCTTCCGTGAAGCTGCTGGGGCACCCGGTCAACTTTTTCCAGTGCTCAAGGTCGTTTTTGGGAAAAGATGACCAGTTGTTCTCCTCGGTGATGAACGAGTACTTCTTATGCGTTTGGTGCTGCGTGGCACCCCATTCCAGTCTTTGAAGAGGGTTGTTGATGATCTCGCCTTTGAAACAGGTGGTTATGAGCGGGTGCTCGTCCGTGAGCCCCGAGATCTGGAAAAACCCCGTCACCACCGAGCTCACCAAGTCGATGTTTTTGAGCTCCACCTTGATGTCGTACCGGGAAGACCCGCTTTGCTGCTGGCCGGTGAACTTGGCGTTCCTCCGCAAATACGTGTTATTTAGCACCGGCGGCCGGGAACTTGGGAGCTGCAGGCTTAGAAAGTACCGGGTGTACGGGTCTTGGTAGTAATGAAGCTCCTTTTGGAAAACACGGGATTTGTGCTGTTCACGTTGTTCGGGGTCCGGCCGCTGAACGAGCGTTGTGTCAAACCCAGAGGCGTTGATTTCGAGCCTCTTGCTTTTGGTATTGCTCCTTTTTGGGAATGCAGGTGCCTTTGCTTCGAGCTGAACTTCTGAAACGGGCATTGTGGATTTCAGGGGTCTTTTTCAGACGGCAGGGTATATTTTCCTGGAGATGAAGACTTGGGTATAGCCAGGGGAGTCGTAAGTCAGCCGAGATAGCCCAGATTAGTTGCGTATCCTTGGTTTCAGCCTGGTTTCAGCCTGGTTTCAGTAGCGTTTCAGCCTGGTTTCAGCCGGGAGTCTGGTTACACTTGTTGATGCCAGCTACAGATGTCGATTTGCCACGAACCGACCTGTTTGGTGTTCTTGGAGAGGTGCTGGTATGGTTGCAAGGTTGATGTAATGATGCAGCAAGTAAGTGAGTGGGGCACGGGGCTGTTTCACGTTAGTTTTGGCGGTGTTTCAGGCTTGTTTCAAGGTTGGTTGGGTATTATGTTCAGGAAGAGAGGGTGTAGATAACTTTGCTCTCTTTGCGGGCCAGCTTGATAAGACGCAGAGCAAGGTGTTTTCTGCGCAGAGTCCGTGTGCGGAGCACGCGCAGGAATGTCGGACATATCGGGGGATAGGGCACGTGGCACACACTCACGTGTCTCCACCGAACGAGTCCGAAACACCCATGTCACTTCCTCCCACGCCGCTCCATTCTGCGCCGGATGAGGAGGTTGTTTTGCCCAGCGAGCAGATGCCCACCACTGACATCGACTTGAACCCCGACCTCGACGAAAGTGACCAGGAGAGCGCCCTGGAGCCTCGCATCCGTGCATGGACCGCCCCCTTCGAGGAGGCGTTCCGGAGCGTCAAAAACGACTTTTACAGCAAAAGAAAGGAGGCGTTCCTGCACGTACAGCAGAGCAAGTTCGTCTCCTACACAGACGGCGAGATTCTCCAGATCCAAAGGAGGTTCATCAAGTTCCAGGCCAACGAGCACGCGTACCCGCTCGAAACGGTGCTTACGGAGGTGCAGCACGTGATGGACTTTATCTGGCATTCTGTAAATGTGCAGACGGCCTTGTTTGGCCAGCAAGAGTACTATCTCCGGATTCTCGGCGACCTTGAGGAGTGGCTCGAGTACTACACGTTTCCGGCCGCTTCGCAGGTGGCGTTCTACATCAAGTTCTTTAGTTTTTTCCAGGCCATCGATACCCACGTGTCGTTTTTGGCCGATGGGTACCGGACTGCAGACAACACCGTGTCCAAGCTCAGCAATACGGAAAAGGTCCGGCTCGTGCCTTTGATTACGCGTTTGCGGCTCTTGATCATATCCAAAATCGGACAAGTCCGCGAGGAAAGTCTCGGCGACATTATGGATCTTGAAATCGGGAGATTATTCGAGGGTCTTTTGGAGCGGCTTTAATGAACATGTTCAAATGACTCGTGGTGAATCTCATGCGAAAGGAATTAAGGGATTTAAGGTTGGGGGTATGATGCAGGGATTTGCAGGGAACTCAATGCACAACTCAATGCACAATGATCCAAAGGAACTCATGCACAAGTTGATGCTTTTCGTGCTGAATTTCATGGTGATTGTTTAAGGCACATACAACAGTATGCATGGCTAATATGCGATGGCACATGGACATGCAATTGATATCCAATAGTCAAGACTGACTTGCAAGTTGAAGTGGACGTTAGACACCTTGCCACTATATGCCGGCATCAATGGACAAGTGAAGTCTTCAATTTATGTTTTGTATATTCAAATACAGGAAATGCAAGTTGTACGTCCTTCTCTTCGTGCGTTTATCCACGATATTTTGGAAAGCATCCTCTATCAGATCTGGTTTCATGAATCCATATGCTTCGAGCTTTTCTGATATGGTCAAGTACCAAGCTCGTCCAGAGTTCTTTAGTCATAGAGCCTTAAGCATCCATGTTTGGTCTGGTCGACTCCCTGGACTCCTTTAGGCACGTCTACCGGTTCGTCCAACCCAGATGTAGATATGCAGAGATGTGAACTTCATTCCATGAAAGTCACGCTTAGAAATATGCGGATGCTTATCAGTACCACGGGTGAATGTATGAATATTTTCAATGTTTGACTGAAACCTTGTGCGACGAGTCTTGCTTTATTGTTCCATTTCCCTTCGTCTTCCGTGTAAACCCAGCGGACTCCAATGGGCATAGTCCCGATCGTCGCCTTGTTAAGCCGAATTGGCCTTTCGTGGGAACGTTACCGACTCTGGTAACCATCATGGCCATTAGTCAGAGCGGTCGTCATGCGGCAGGGTGTGCTCTTGTAGGTGATCATTAGGAGTGTCAGGCGGCGGCGTGTTCGGTGTCTGCGAGGGCGCCGTCGGAGGCGTATCGGTGGTCGAATGTGTGAGGACGTCCAAAGGTGCATTGTCGGGAAGTAAGAGGGGTTTGATGGAAATTTGGATAGGATGCCTGGCGGAGGTATGAGATGTGCCCCATGCACTCCCACTGTGAATACGTGTGGGAGGTTCGCTCCGAGCGGCGTATGCCATGTCTTGGACTTTGTTATCATTCAAATCCCGTTTTGTCTGGTACTCGCGCTTTAAGCCTCGAGTGCTGCCTCGGTGTGAGATGCTGTGCTGGCGGATGGCCTGATCAGAGTGTGTCCCTGGGACGGGTCGCCAGAGACGTACTGAATCAGTAACCCGACAGTTTTGCACTTGGGCCGACTCCAAGCCGGAACCAAGTTCGCGGGGTTTCTATACCGAATGGGCCGCGATCGCGGTGTGTTCTAACTTGGTTTGGTCCTGTCATCTTTGGTTTTAAACATACGACAGGAGCGCACGGTTTCGGCATCTGGTATAGAACATCGAGCTTGCATAATTGTGTGGCTTCCGACTTGTGTCCACGATGAAAATAGAAAGGCCTATGCTGTTTGTTTTGGAGCCATTTATCTGCCTTGGTTCTTGTCCCGTCAACTTGCCTGGGGCCCATGGGTGGTTTCACATCGGTGAGGCAGTTGGTGAAGTGCGTTCATACAGCGTTGATTTTGTTGGAGCCAGCATGGTATGTCATTTCCAATCTGATAACACCACGTAGTGTGAGATTTCCCTCCACTGTCGTGAGAACGAGGTCAAAGGACAGATATGAGTGATCTGTGCCACGGTAATGGCGGCACCGGAACGAGGATGAACTTCCTTGGACAATTTGTCTTCGAATTTCGACATGCACCATCAGCGGTTCCTTTATTGGGTTTTGTTTAGGATGCATTGGGCCGCCGGCAAAGGACGAGTCGTATTGAAGACTTTCTCATAGTCCTTTAAGGTGTATGCTGCGAGGTTTCGTCTAGTGTTCGGGTCGGTATCGAAATTAGGACACTTTTGTACTTGGTGCCCCGTTTCCATGCAATTTTCACATAGTCCCGCTTTACGAATCTTCGGTAAGACCAGCGTGGCCCAATGGGTGAGTACCTTTAAGCGAGTTCGTGCAGTGGAGTCCAGGCGGTGTTTGGCCGTTGCTTGCATTGCATTGGCACCGGATGCAGTACCAATCTCGGAGAACGGCCGGATACAGGAGAAGTCGCTAGCGCCGTCTCGGCCGTCTAGGATTTCCACTATTTTGGCGTACACTTCGTCCGGTACGCCCAAAAGCGCTGGTGGCTTGTGCTGTGAAGGCTGGGTGCTAATCACGGGGAATAGCTCGCGCGCGAATCTGGTTATGGTGTCCCTGATGTTTCCATTTTTGACATCGATGCCGGACTTCTCCAACCAGAATGCGATTTGCCTCTGCGTTGCCTCGGGGAATAAGGCGGGGAGGCCTTGCAATTCCGAGTGCAGGTCACAGTTGTATAACCGACGAAATTTCTCGGTTTGTTCGAGGATGATGTCCAACCCCTGCACTGAGGAGCCGTTCCACGCCAAACATAAATATGTTAAGGTGACGCGGTCGAGTGCCCTGGTGACGAGATCGACTGATGGTACGCTAAGTGCGGTGGGGTCCATGATAGCTCGGGAATAATCTTTCAATTATGTTAGTTCAATTATGTTAGTTCAATTATGTTCAGTATATTCAAATACAGGGAATGAAGTTGTACCAAAGTACAAGTGTGAGGAAGATTTTTACCAGTACCTGCACAGTGTCAACGAGTACTTCAGGTACGGAGTCAAGGTACTTCGATCATTGTATGCAGATGGCTAAGGCATTTGTACAGGTCTTAGGTGTGTAAAGATGATAATCCATTTCTGCGTCGAACTTATGACTCCGGTGCACCATAGATCAACCAAGGAGTACAGTCCAGCGAACGACGTCCATGGTGTAAAGATCTCATGGTATCGTCAAGGTAGGTAAACATTCCTCATCTGTGTTAGTATCAGGCAGAGTTCTCTGCCGCGCCAGGATCCTCAGGAGCTACACGTGGAGAACTTGTAGGTCTAGTTGTTGGAGCCATTGTAGTATCAGTGGTACTTTGTTTATTCTTGATTACTTTATAAATATGGCGGCAGCCCCTCCCTTTTATATTGGAGTGGACCCTCACCCTTCTCTACCACAAATGTGGTAGGGGTGTTCCACCCATTGAGACAGCTCAATCTGGAGATCAAAGGCTTACTGAAACATCCTTTTAAGCGCTGTAGGTCAATCGCACACTCAGACTTTGACCTCCAACAAGGTGAGTGGACTTAGACGAGAGGACTGCAGGTCTTAGACGAGAAAGACCTACTGAGACCGTCTCAGAACGTTGGTTTAAGTGCAACTTACACATCCCTGTATATTAATATACTAAAACATAGGTTGAAACATAGTACCTCATGGTCTGCATCCAATGCATCTACGAAGAACCGTACCTGCTAAGTACTCGACAAGTCTGCGCGAAGTGCCGCTACACGAAGTGTAGGGGAAGTATGTGCAGTGACGATGAAGAAAGATGTGATGAAGATGTGATGACGTCAATGTCATTCTGTGTCAAGGTAGAACTCTGGAATGAGTTTATTGTTTGACTGGCGTTGGCAGCAACCAAGCTTGCGACACCAGTAGACAGGCAATCCAGTTGAAGCATAGAAGGAGGGCTGGTGGAAGCTTTCCGAGTCACTACTGAGTACAGTACCTTTAGCTCAACTATCGGGTCTAGTGTTCCAGTACCACTCCAGTACCACTCCAGTACCACTCCAGTACTACTCCAGTACTACTCCAGTATGTTACACATGAGATTACCAATCTCGAGACAGGATTGAACACCGGACTACAGAAATACCTAATATCCATGCAGGACCAACTCTATGGTACGCTGGAATGATATGAACAAGACTGGCAGCACAAACGCACAAGGACAAGACCGGATCCGCTGACATTCCCGTGAGCTCGAAGTACCGACGTGCAGATGCATGGCCTGATGAATGACCTGATTAAAGAAGGCAGAGAAGATATAAAGATCTGGCGAGAACCCTAGTTGAAAGGACAACTCCATTGCTTAACACATTTAGATCGTATATAAGGTCATTTCAATAACGATACTATCATCATTTAACTATCTGAAGTGAGTTCCTACTAAGTCAGTAGCCGTCAGAACATTCCGAATACTTTATATCCCCGAATACTTTATATCCCCGAATACTTTATATCCCCGAATACTTTTATCCTTTTGGCATCGTTCCTGGAAACGATCCATACATTGACAAGCCGTTAGAAGCTTAAACCTCTTGAATACAGGCTAAAGCCCAGGTCATAATAATTCTAACAGTACTCTCCTCCAGTGTACTCCTTAATAAATTTTAATTTCTCCTCACTGCCCTAAGACTACCCCCTGAACTAAGCATATCAATAAGCGAAAAGAAACCAACGGGATTACCTTAGTGAGTGAAGCGGCAAAAACTCAAATTTGAAATCTTCGGAATTGGAATTTGACGGATAGAATTGCTATTAAAAAGTTCACTGGAATGTGACGCCAGAGGATAGCCCGTTAATTAAAGCACTATGATTCTATTCCTAAGAGTCGGGTTCTTGGGAATGCAGCTCAAAGTGGGTGGTCTCATCTAAAGCTAAATATTGGCGACACCGATAGCGATACAGTGATGGAAAGATGAAAACTTTGAAAGAGTGAAATAGTCATGAAATAGTCGAAAGGAAGGGAGATATTCAAGACAGTACTTCGGTGTTACTTGACCATCTTGCTCTTTTCACCCGTCTTGAGACGGACCAACGAGTCTAAATGCAGTTTTGTAGTAGCGAATTAAGTGGTATACTTGGCGTGTAGTAGTGTAGTTGGCGTGTAGTAGTATACTTGTCTATGGTCGTGCATACTCAGAATACACCGTCGGGAGACAGTAAAATCCGGGCAGAACCTGAGGAGTGCCCATGAGGGCCTAAATGGCTATTGCATCTCAGGTAAAGGCCGCGTGGAGGATCATCCATAAATGACATGTTCCACTGCTTGGACAAACCGTCCAATGTCTTGTATTTCACCCTTGAGCGTACAGTCAGCGGAGTACTATTCATTTCTTTTCTTTATTGTACTCGTAGTTAACTGCTACGATGGGTATCGGGTCCATGTCGCTACCGTAGCCTTCTCAACGCCAATAATTTAGAGTCATCTATAGTCTTAATGTTTTCGTATATATCCCTCTAACTTATTCTATTACGCTTCTCTTTACGAGTGATTATCTATTTTTATTATAACTCCGTTTAGATCCTTTAAGCCATTCTGATCAATGCTTGCCTGTCTAACCGCAGCTGCTGGCACATATTAGGACTTTCATAATTAGTATCAATATTACTAATTAGTATCATTACTATTAGTATCAATATTACTAATTAGTATCATTACTATTAGAAGTTTATCGTGGAAATGTTTCTGTTCAGGAGAGGAGAATGCCGGATATCTATCTGACCAAAGAACACCGTAAGTGGTAAGGTGAAAACGGATTCAAAAAGTACAAAGAGTAGAGCAGTTAGACAGTTAGAGCAGCTAGAGTTAAAGCAATAATTGTCAAGAGTAACGAATAATAGGACCCAGTAGTTGATATGTTAGTAGCTATTCTTCACGGGAGCTTTGTTGTTGAATAGTTATTGCTTTGATTGTTGAGAGTTAATTTGGTGGTGATTTATTTGGTGATTTATTTGGTGATTTATTTGGTGATTTATTTGGTGATTTATATTGGTAGTTGGTGAGTAGTATAGTAGCTCTTTGACGGATCCATTACTCTATGCTAGCTATTCATTAGTGCTGCCTGCATGCTCTGTGGCTCACCTGTACACAGTTTGCACTCCGGTGGTCTGTACTCTATCGCAGAGCTTGTAACCGTTTTCTGTACCACTTTTCGTTCTCCTCACCACCCTGGCAGTTTCCCGTACTTAATAAAGAAACACCCGTTTCCGAAGAATAAAAAACACCCGTCCGATATTTCCTCGTTGATATCGACAAACCGACCCCTCCCTCGATGACGCTGGAATTCCAGGGTTTCGCAGCCACAGCGGGCCAGCGAAAGCTCCTGGCTGCAGCGCAAATGAGGCTCTTTCTCTTGGACGCTATGGAGCAGGAAAAAGCGGTTCACGCTCGTTTTCCGGGTCCAACCGCTGGCACGGTGGGCTCGCCTGATGCCCCTAGCCCAGAGACTAGCGGGACGGAGCCCTGGGGCTTTGTTCCGCACGCCCGGTCCACCAAGGCCCACGGAAAACCCACATTTCCCCGTCCCAGCTTCGCCCAGAAACTCCGCGGCTTGTTGCTGGCCAAAGGCCTTGCCTTGTTCAACAAGGAAATGCCTGCTGCTGGGCCATTTGGGTGCGAAAACGCGCGCTGCGCCACGCCCATGCCCAAGAACCTCAAGCGCCACGAGAACAAGCACGCCGAGCACTTCCAAGCCACCAAGAAATGGAGCCGCTTGCTCCGCAAATGCCGGCTCTTCAAGAAGCACCACCACTGCTATATCCAGAAAGCCGTTTGCCAGTCGGCCGAGTGCCCGGTCAAGCCCGAAAAGCCGCACCGTGTTTCTGCGCGCCGCGCATTGTGCAGACTCAGAGCGGTGTTTGCATTTAGAGTTGGCTGCAAACCGGTCAGCGTGGACTTGGTCAATTTTCCTGGCCCGGGTGGGCCTTTGCCGGGCGACTTGCCTGCGCTGGCCGCTGGAAGTCACTTCACGAAAGGTGGGCTTGCTGAGTACGCCAAACGTGACCTCGACCTGGTGCTTGCGCATGCCAAGCAGAGGAAGAAGCGGCCGCCCCCGAAAACCGCCGCTCACAGCGACGATTCCCGGACCTTGGTTGCGGCCGACGAATTCGCCAAGCCCCGAGCCGACGCGTATTTCCTGCCAGAGTATGAATACCGGAGGGAATTCGGCCCTACCCCAAGCAGTACCACAGCCCTGGACGGCACTGCACCAAGAACGGTGGAAACGGCCCCTGCACCCACGAACCCGGGTGCCGTGCAGGGCCTGGGGACAGTTGAGAGATGGGCTCTCGTGAAATACAAGGGTCCACCAGCCCCAGTTGCCACGGCCGTGGTGAAATACGAGGCAGTTGCCACAGCCGTGGTGAAATACGCAGGCTGTCAGGAGAGCCTGGTTGCGGTGGAAAAAAGACTTAGTGCAGCCCCCGCAACGGCCGTCCCTAGGAGCATCACGCCGTTGGAGCCCGTTGCCCCTCTTCGTATAGTCAAAAAGATTGGGGATCCGCCTCGCAAGGAATCCCAGTTGCAGAGCTGGCTTCTCCAGCCCAAGAGTGCGTTGTGGACCGCGCTTGGCATGGGCGCCGTGTTGGGTCTGCAGCTCAACAATACCTTTGAATTGGAGTACCTCAGCGTGGACTTGAACATGGACTGGTCCGAAACAGAGCTCCACGTGGACGTGTACGTGGCCTTCTTGAGAATCACTGTGGGCGGCGGAGGCATCCTGGACCCCCAGACGGACACCGCAACGGCCGCGCCAGCTTTCTTTGGCTCCAAACACGACTTCCTGCTGCAGAAACCGGGTCTGCCGGACTTGAAGGAGCTGGGCTTGAAGGAGCTGGACTTGAAGGAGCTGGACTTGAAGGAGCTGGACTTGAAGGAGCTGGGCTTGAAGGATCTGGGCTTGAAGGAGCTGGTGCTTGCGCAGGATGCTTTGATGCACCAGTGCACTACCAAGTTCTTGGTGCTCTTTGACTACCAAGACCGCATGGACGCATACCTTGTGTCCCTTTTGGCCCGGCTCCAGGCCACCGGGAAGGCCTTTGTAACGGTGTGCATGGACATGGCTGACCAAAGCGATTCGAACCGCTTGGCTTTCCACTACGAGCACAGGCTCTGCGCTATAATGGAGGACTTGGAGGCCTTGGAGCACATGGACCTCAGTGCAAAACTCAGCATCGACAATATGCTAGCAGGCTCCAAGCAGGCCTTGGCCAGTGTGGTGCACCGCTACTTCAAGGCATGTGAGCTGAAAAAACACACCCAGCGCCAGTTCCACACGGCCTGGCAAGCGCACGGCCACGGCGCGCTCTCAAAGGAGGCGTTGGACAAAGCAATTGGCTGCGCCAGCATCGACGGCCAAACCCGCTTTCTCCAAGAGTGCCTTTCTTTGGATACCTCGGAGGCATTGCTGCAAAAGGCGGCACGCACGCAGGCGCTCCACCAGCGAGTGAGCGCGGCCCGCGGCCGTTTGCAGCTTACTTACAATGCAGTGGCGCTGCGCTTCTTGACCCATGTTTACGACGCCCATGGGGTCAGGCGCCTGGCTGAAGATGATTGACAATGACCATACGTCAAACTGACATTGGTGACATTGGTATTGACACGACTCGGTCAATACCACCAATTTGCTAGCAACGCTGGATGGCTGACACGCGCAGTTGGCTTGCAAGTGGTGTGCGTGGATTGTGCTTTAGGAGAAGCTGGCCTGGGCTGCGTAATGAACCCCAATGCTGCCTATGGATTGTGAAGATGCAAGTGAACCCTTAGAGGTGGGATTGTGAGCATCGTGTAATGAACCTTGGCAGCGGACGGGATTGTGAACAGCATTGGGCCTGCCATCACCGAAAGAACCAACCACTCCGTGTGTCACCACGGCTAGGACAAGTCTGAGCCTGGGTCTGCCACTGGACACTGAAATACCATATAATAATCGCAACCCAAGAAACGTAGGGGGACGTCACTGCATCCAGGCTTGAGCACCCGTTTCCTCTGTACTTCTGTACTTCTGTAGACTTCTGTATCTTCTCTGTTCTACCTTGTATGTAGATCCTACATCCTTCTCGACTATATGTTGACCTAAATACCCACCCAGTCTAAGCTATCAAATGGAAAGCCTGGTCTTTTCAGATAACTACTGGTCCGACTCCTCGAAGTGTAGAAGATGTGGCTCCAGCTGCTAGGTCTCTGGTGAGTGTTCGTGAACTGTCTTTTGGGACATAAATAGGTCTCATTGCCGCAGAAAGTCGTAGGTATCCAGATTATCGGGATTTCCTCTCCGTCTAGCGTTTTATGTTGGGTAAGCGTTGAACTTGAAGTTGCCAAACTTGTAGTCCACCCATCTGATGTCGTTTGAAGACTTTAGACAGAAGCGAGACGCAATCGACGCATTGGACCTCAGTCTGTCAATCCAGACTTTGTAGAGCTCTTGGTTGAAGCAACTTCGCTGTTGTGAAGTTAGACACTGGTGTGATGTAAGTGTCAACGAGTACCTAGCATGTACGGAGACGAGGTACTTCGTGGATATGTTGTATGCAAGGTTTAGACAATAGCGCTGTGCAAGGCCTAGACGAGAAGAGAAGTATAAGACGTACTGAGACCCCGCCTCAGAACGTCGGTCTTGTAAGGTACAACTTACATCCCCCTGTATATTGATATATACCAAAACATAAGTTGAAAGTAAGGAACAATTCTGCTACAACTCGTATATGCTAAGGTGAAGCAAATTGGGATACACCTAAAGAGCCCTGAAAAGCTGCCACGCCCTTTGTTCAAACGTGGTGAAAGCGTGAGTTCCTTTGGATCTAATCGGGAGTTCCTACTGCACAGTAGCCGTCAGATCATATCAGAATACTTTCATTTGTTGGAATCGTTCCTGAAACGATCCATGACTAAGCCGTTAGAAGCTGAACCTCGAATATAGGCTCTCTCCTAAGTACTCCTATGAATAGTTCTATGTATAGATCCTTGTAGTGTCCAACTTGTGCTGTGATCTAGTGCTCTGTGATCTAACTTTACTACTATAGTATACTACTACTCTACTACTAAACTCTACTACTCTACTACTCTACTACTCTACTACTATACTCTACTACTCTACTACTATACTCTACTACTCTACTACTAAACTCTACTACTCTACTACTATTCTCTACTACTATAGTATACTACTATACTCTACTACTATACTCTACTACTATACTCTACTACTATAGTATACTACTATAGTATACTACTATAGTATACTACTATTCTCTACTACTATTCTCTACTACTATAGTATACTACTATAGTATACTACTATAGTATACTACTATAGTATACTACTATAGGTTACTACTATTCTCTACTACTATAGTATACTACTATAGTATACTACTATACTCTACTACTCTACTACTCTACTACTACTCTACTACTCTACTACTATACTCTACTTAGTAGTGTTTGTGCTCCTAGTACCTACCAGTGCTGTTTCTCTGTTGTCTCTGGTACTGAGCTATGTCAGTGGATGGATAGTCAAAGACTCGGCATAGAACGGTGAGTTACTCTGCCAGGACCGTGCAGCTTCACTTCTCACAATGAATAGCCTCATTGCTGGATGGAGCGGCACATGCTCATCAACTGGTCTATTTCGGCGTACTTTGGTGGCCGGTTTCCGGTATACTGAACGCTCTACGTGGGAAGAACGCTACCGTTCCTTCCTACATGCCGTAGGTGCAAGGCCAGGTCCGAAGCCTACGGGAGGCTACAGCTCATGCATCGGTAGTTTCGGTGATCTAGACTGCCGGAAGACCCCTGCCTCTATACCTAGACATGGTGAAAAAGCTGCTAGACTGAAGACTTAGACTGAAGACTAATGCTGGACTGTAATTTTGGTCGTTAGGATGCATTCTGTACACTCTAAAATGTTAGTTTATGACTTGCACTTACAGAGTCAGGCACTTCAAGAGTGTAGTCAAAACGACATGGCTCACGTGCATGTCTGTTATCTGTTGACGTGGACTTACAATTTAAAATATTGCATTCACATGTATTTCTCAAAAGGTCAATTCCATACTATACTACGCAATTAGATGCGCGATTGCACGACCCACCAATATATACATCTCTGGTTGGAAGCAGGACCCTGGAAGGAGTCACGCCGTTATGGCCTGAGAAACCTTTATCCCAAGATCAGGTAACTCACCTTTATCCCAAGATCAGGTGTAACAACGGCAACATTCTCCTTCGAACAAGAACAAACCAGGGCAGTTGCCTGTACCAGACCTTGGATTCTCCCTTGAGGAATCACGAAAATCGGAACAAAGATACTAGCGTTATTAAGTAGTGTAAAATTACACACTCTTACTCTTACTCTTACTCTTACTCTTACTCTTACTCTTACTCTTACTCTTACTACACTACATAATACTAGGTACTACTACGGAGTGGTGGATTCCTTATTGTTAGTACTCTGAGTCAGTTTCTTCGTTGATTCCTCTAGGTTACTTATATAATCGGCTGGCACGGCTCACAAACAGACGTTACCAGGGGCCGGTGGTGCCAGGCTGGAAAGACTCAGGTGGCAGGTTACTGGCTGTTCACCTTGCTACCGTACACCGTAGGCTATACTGGGTCCAACCATCTGGGGTCTAGGTACACTATGAGTACTATTTCAGATACTCAGTACACTATAAGACCATAACCCAGAGACTAGTAGCACTAAGCAGTACACAACTCAAGACACTCTAAGCACCATGAGTAGTACTCCCTTTTATATTGGAGTGGACCTTCACCCCTCCACCACAAATGGGGTGTGCATACACCCATGGAGACAGCTCAATCTGGAGTTCAAAGGGCTTACTTCCTCTGAAGGTTATCTCGCATATTCCCAATTGTCTAGTAATGAAGCCTTAGTTAAGGTTTCGTCAATATATCAGCACTGTTAACCTGGTGTTGACACATCTATATCGCCATTGGCAATGTATTGTCTCAATTCAGCCTTGACCATATGCTTTGATCCTTCGACTTTTGACTTTTCAGTCAGTAGCAGATTGACCATCACATAAAAGTTGGATTTGTAGGGCATCAATCTCGCTTAGTAAGGCTTTCCTGGCTGGCTTCATGGCAGTAACCATTGAGCTGTGGACCTGAATGCAGAACCTTCAAGGTCTTCGTTGATTACCATGGAGTTGGCGACGCTCACCGTATCGTACACTGGTCGAATACGGGTACCGGAACCCAGAAATGGTCCGCTATTCACATACCAAGCACTGCAACCCACAAGATTCTTTGTCACGGGTGCTCGTAGAGTGATCCATGTTGAGCACTCATGTTGTGCGGCACTTGGCCAGGCGGTGCAGAAATGGAAGAGCTCTCTGTAGTAAGGTACATTGGCAAGAAGTTCCGGTTCAGGCAGTATCGACGGAGGAACCAGAGGTACAGAGTCGCTGAAAAAGCTAGGGTTGCGGCGGAAACGGCGTCGCCCAAACACTCCGTATGAAAGGGAAACAGTTTGAATGGCTGCCGTCGTTTCCTCTATCTGTGAGGAAGTTATCAAGGTCGAAGCTCAAGGAATCCGCCCATCTGACACTGAGAAGCTGGGTGACATGATGAAAGAGGGGTTCAAAGGAAGGCTTGCGGCGTTCAGTCCTGCTGGGCCATTTGGCTTGGGCTCTATTGGCTCACTCTTCACCGTATATTTACAGGCATGGGGGTTTCAGGCGCATTGTCTTTGCAGTGCATAGGCGGGTTCTGCAATAAGGATGTGTAGGGCAGAACTCTTCCGAATCCAGCTTTTGAATTGGCGTCGACTTCTGTTCGCTACGCAAAGGTGTCTCCGCAGATCCATATTTCCAGAGTTGTTGTGGTTACTTTAGAGGAAATTGCAACCATTGATGCAACTTGGATTCCACAGAACTGAATTTCCATAACAATGTATCCTGAATTGACTTTGGTCGTTTGATTGATGCATAGCTGGCTGAATCGGCTGTGATTGACGTCTTGACTGGGCGATATATTAGTCCTAATGTTGAGGTTGAAGGTTCTTTACCTTTGCTTTAGATGCTTCTTTCTGGGGTCAGGTGTCTTAGTTTCAGAACGATGTTATGTCAAAACGAACAGTAGCAGCGTAGAGTAACTTACCATTATTGATCGGAGTTCTGTTTGTCACATGACTCTTCTCTGTTCCTTTCATAGCCTTTGGATCAGAATAGCATGTCCTTTACCATCAACATCCTAGTAGAAGAGCATCGATGTTTCAAGTGTTTTCATGTACCATATCCCACAGTGATGTTAATGGCTGCTCATTTCCCTTGGCACATCTTTGATTATTCCAAGCACTAGTAGATCCACATAGAGTGCTATGAGAACGAGGACTCTGTCCTGCAATGCATGTCTCATTTTGGTCTTTGAAACCCATTTATGGTTTCACTTATCACTTGTGCTGAACAGTACTGAGTAGAACCTAATTCAGGTTCTTAACGGTACTGCATTCAGTAGAGGTATAAGCTTATCCAGGGCTAAGTCCGTCCAGAGCTAGCCCTTCACACCTGTGCCTCCCCAAAGCTTGACTACCGTAGCGATGTCTTGAATAGTAGTCAGTGCCGTGAGAAACCTGCACTGCATTGCCCTGAGAAACCTGCACTGCATTGCCCTGAGAAACCTGCACTGCATTGCCCTGAGAAACCTGCACTGCATTGCCCTGAGTATAGAGAGGATTCCTGGCTTGGCCATTCAATGCTATCAAATATAAGTGAAGCACCAGTTCCTCCCTGAAAATGGTACATCAGTTTCTGTCAACGAGTACTTAGCACGGAGTCAAGGTACTTCGATCATTGTATGCAGATGGCTAAGGCATTATGTACAGGTCTTAGACGAGAGGTGGAGTATAAAGACGTACTGAGACCCAGGACGCCGGTCGGCAAGGTACAACTTGCATTTCCCTGTATACTTGAATATACTAAAACATAGGTTGAAAGTTTCACCCACGCAGATCGCACGGCTGGTGCGCACGGCTGGAAGGAGTCTAGTTCAGCGAACGGTTGTGATGTCAAATCCTTGGTTTTCATTCTTTAAAGTTCTGGCAATCCGTGCGTGTATCCTCTCCACCATCCCATTGATCTTCACTTGGAGTGCATAGTGACATTGCCTTGTGACTTATCAAGTCTCACTGTCTGTTCTGTTGGAGAAATACTCAACCAGTGTATTGACGGCCTTATCCCAGAGTAGCTCCCTTTATGTTCACTGTTGTTCCACAGAATCTCTTACCGAAGATTGCATTCCCTAAAGGACACCCAGTCTCATTTCAGAACTGCTCTCCGTGGCCCTCCGATCACCTCCTTCTAAATATATGCTGATTGTGCTCTGATCACCTCCTTCTAAATATATGCTGGTTGTGGGCACCTCTTCAACGTCACTGTTGGGAGAATATTCTCCTGCCGTCCATGAGTGTACTCCCCCACAAGCCTTTTCTGAGACGCCAACCCTAGTAGCGATCCTTGACGTGGACTCAACATCTTGTCAGCCCATGAGCTCAGCTTTTCGTGGGGAAGTCTGAAAGTAACCGAACCCATATACACCTTCCGAGGCAAGTAATCAGACTGCTTGATAGTCACTGTTTGATAGTCACTGTTTGATAGTCACTGTTTGATAGTCACTGTTCTTTGGGCTGACAGGCTGCTTTGTAGTGACCACTGCCAGTTTAGCAAGCCGTGGACGATTTCTTGGCTTGTCTTGAAGACCTTGCTTTCCTGGCTTATCAATGGTTAGCCGGAGTCCCTTTCTCCTTGCTATAACCACTTCCTGCAAGATTCCTATTGGTACTCATGCAATGGCAGAGACTTGTGTAGGAACAGATACACTTGCCAATCAAGCATGTCGAGTACCGTGATCACGCTGTAGCCTTCAACTGAGAACCTCGTTAATTAAAATGGCAAACGGAAATTCGTCCTGCTGCCTGTTCATATCAGCAATGAGAACATGCACATTCTCTGGCTAGGCTTTGTTAAGTAGTGTCTGTACTAAACGGATTGAGCTACCATGCTCTTTAGAAGACACCAAGAAATTAATAACACTTGATTGAGTACACATTGACATACCGATGAACACTGCTTCAGACCGATGAACACTGCTTCAGACCGATGAACACTGCTTTTCAGGCCAATGCTTAACTGATAGGAGCTTGACCCCACAAACCGATCCAGGCTTAAGTCTGTTCCACACTGAGTAGCGAGCTCGTTGTAAGTCATAATGTATATCCTATTTGTACTATACTCTGGTGTAGACCGTCAAGGTTGAACATGCAGACAGTACTCGCGGGTCCTGAAGGTCGTCGGTCTACATGCTCAGATATGCATAAAGATATATTCTGGTGAAACAGTTACACATGGCCCCAGATGTTCACACTGTCCCATACAACCACACTCTACAAAGCAATATTCCTGTTTTATACTTACTCACAGCTTTTCATCTTTTATACTTACTCACAGCTTTTCATCTTTTGCACTTCCTACTTGCCAATTTCACATGTTCCATTATATTCAGGATTTAATGGGGCTTTTTAAACTATTTCGACCCCAAATTCTTGTGGCCAGCTTATTTTGGTTGTATAGCCTTAATATTATTTTAATTTTACGTTTCCTTACAACCTTTCTATATCTCTTTCTTTTAGTTCCCCTTTTCAACATTGTGACGAATACTGTGCATTTTTAGTTTTCGACTATTAGATGTTCAACTGATACCATAGATGGTACTCCCGATACACTTTATTTTCTCATCCAGATCTAAGTACTGTAACCATACATTTTGGTCCACACACTACCGTCTCCGGTATTTTGTATGGCTACCATCTTGTATCATCTAAAGATCTAACGCTATTGTGTTATAGAATACTTGATAGAATTCCGCAGGAAGTTGACGCAGTCACGTGACACTATATCCTGCATCCGGCCGCAGAACAGCAGTACTGCTCTGCATCACCATTCCAGCCAACTCTCATCTCACTATTTGCAACATGTGGCCGTGGACTCTGCAGGACGTGGCGCAGGAGCTCCCCGAGAGTCTCCAGGACTTCTACACCAAAACAGACCCGCTGCAAAAACCCCACTTCTCCGACACCCAGCGCAGTAGTCAAGTGCAGCGGGTGCTAGCGACACACGCCAGCGCGTACGACCACCAGTTGGAGAAGCACAAGCGCCAGGAAAACCCGCGAGCGGTGGCGGCCATCAACTGCGCCGAGCTCCAGCACGCGGTGGTGGAGTGCTACCGCGGGTGGACGTTTCTCCGGGGCACGGAGTGCTCGGCGGAGATCTCCCGGACGTCCAAGTGTATGGATGTGCAGCAGCGGGCGTTGAAGAGCTTGCGCTACGAGAGCTGCTACTCCAAGATGCAGTGCCGGCAGATCAAGGCGGCGGTGGATGTGTTGTTTACGGAGAACTTTGGCCGCTTGGGCGAGAGGTTGGACGAAGCTCGCTGTCACCAGCAGTTTGAGGCTGATTTGGACCTGGTGTTTTCCATGGTGTGGAGCGATAAGTAGGAGGCAGATAGCCCCTAGTTGGCCGTCAACTTTCTCCGTAGACAGCAATGGGTCAGACAGCAATTGGTCAGACAGCAATGGACGGTTCATCGATTCTCCTACTGTCGGGCCTGTCATAGTGACTATAAAGAGTACTGGGGGTATACAGTCCATTGTTATACATACAGAATTGCTACGAGAAAGGAGAGGGAGAAGTAGAGGAAGATTGTTGGAGTCTCAACTACATCGGTTCTGCTTCGTGCTTGATATTCAAATGAAGACAAGTGGTTATAGAATGGCTTGTTATCATTACACCTGCCTATAGTGAGCAGTTCAGTGCCATATCGGTGCAGACCGTCTAGTGCAAACTACGTGAACTCGTCAGAATGAAGACACCAAGACACCAAGACACCAACGTTGAACATGCAGAACAGCAGTACATCCCGGGTCCTGAAAGGCCATGAATATGCATAATTTACATCATTCTGCAGATGAAACTGTTGTTTGCATATGGTAAGGAGAGTGTCAGCAGTGTCTGTGGAACTTGGAGGGTCTAGACCAGTTGCACACCCAATTTCGCTCTATTGAAACGAGGCAATCTTATAAGAGGCAATTTACCAGATCGCAAGTGAACCCTTAGTAGCAGGAATATTTGGCATGTAATTGACATGACTAGACATGACATTCCTACAAGAAGTGCTGTAGTCACGTGACACTATGGTTCCTGCACGCTAGCGCGCTAACATCCGTACACCAACCATACCACATCTGTACACCAATCACAAAACCCGTACACCAATAGTAAACACCCGTACACCACACCTCATATCTACCACGGTGTATTCCCAGGGGAAGTGCTCCATACACTCAGACCTCGGGGTACTGTCAGAATAGCCATATTTTGTCTGTATTGCAGAATAGCTATATCTTGTCTGTATTGCAGAATATGTTGACGGTATTGTCATGATGTGGACTCGTCTAAGGAATGATTTGTACAAAAAGTATTCTTGTGGGTCTAGTTCAGGGGGAGACTTGTTCTGGAGACATGATTTATTGCTCGACTTTGTTCATTGAAGGGACTAGAAAAGGTACTTTGCTCCTTCTTTGTTTCGAATCGACCTTTTGGTTTCCGGGACGCTAGTGCAGATTATTTCGCTGCAATTGCTCACATACACCAGTTTCAGCTATACCCAATCCTCAACACACTTGCGGTGGTGGTTAGTTGTAATCACACCCAGCTTATCTGACTAGCTGCGGTTTGAGTGGTGCACGACCGCCTTGGTCACGTGAACACATGTCCTGCTAGGGATTCAATTCAAGTATGTTGTGGCGTCGTATGGTCGTATGGTCGTAGGGAGTCGTATGTTTCAGTAAGCAAGTTGTAGGTAGCCAACGATCTGGAGGCATGTCACGTGCGTGCAGTTGCTGGTGTGAAGGCCTTCCCCAATGGGTGATACTTCGTATTCAGCTGAGTCGAGAGGTGCTTCTGGGTTCCAGAATGACCTGCCCATACGCAGATCTGGAACACCACATAGACTCATGATCTTGAGCGACCATAATAGAGTAGACTAATACACTGACATTATACTCATCCACTTGACCGACACTTTGAACGTGATACACATTTAATGCTAGACTTGGGCTGAATAATTTGAAATGGGTTTGAGGAAAGTTCAAGTAGACTTTTCCTGATATTTGAAAGACTTCCAGATATTTGAAAGACTTCCAGATATTTGAAAGACTTCCTAATAGAAGCTGTTTTTGCAGGGATGGCCCGGACTGGCAGATGTAGTCGAATTGGTCACGTTGTAGCTCCAAGATCTCCAGCGGCGAGAGCTGGAATATGGGGTCGAGTCTATCGAAACTGTGTAGAGAGATTGTGGGCATCGTCAGTTTCGGGGCCCAGGCGCAAGCGCTCCAATTTCGTAGCGGCGAAGAAATGGTGTAGAGAGTCATGATGTAGAAAGAGCAGGCCCGAGTCAGAAAGGCACTAGTCAACAGTCAGCACCAGTCAGCACCACAAGCAATAAAAAGTATCAGTCGGCACCCTTTTCAGTGCTTTTGTCGGTTTTTGTCGGCACCTCTTGTCGCAGCTCTCAGTCAACAGTGAAGTGTGCTCAAAGTAGTATACTCAATCCCGATCTGCCTATAACCTGGAGCATGCAATGGTCAAGTCAAAGTTAAACGGGCACTCGTAACGCCAAATATCTTTGCAAGAATTCGGACGGCTGCGTCAATATCTCAGCCGCTAATGTGTAGGGGGAGACAGGAGGACGCGCTCCTTTTATATGCGGCGAGAATTTGCAGCCATGCGCGGTGGTTTCAGTTCGCCATGCTACAGGTTCACGCCTGGTCGGTTACTACAGCCAAAACAGGCCAACTCCGGCATACACCCCTACCTGTCAAACCATACCAATTACTGATACTATGCTATTGTTAGGAAACAGACTAAGCATTCTAGGATTACTTACCGTGATCATAGGATAGCGCCTACCATCTGAGAGCTAAAACTAGCCTCTCCTAAAAGATCCCCAAATGGATCTTGATGCACGCTGACGTGCACGAACCCCTAGCAAGGAGTCGCCCGGGAAAGGGGCGACAACCCGGCATCGCCGAGGTACAGTCCGTGCATGATATCTGGACAGATGAGTTTCAAGATATCCCGCACTCACTCCTTATGTTTCAGGAAATCCCTCACGGATGACTATATAGATAGTTACTCGGCTGAATAGAATCCTCAGTGATTCTTCTTTCGACATATATTATCCCAATATATACTTTGTTCTTATTAGAAACAGCCAGGCTTTTGTTTCTAACAGCTATTGATAGTTACTGATACTCATTGATACAGTGATACTTAGTGGTACTTATTACTTAGTGGTACTTATTGATACCTATTGATACTTACTAATACTTACTGATATTTATTACTTAGTGGTACTTATTACTTAGTGGACTTATTACTTAGTGGACTTATTACTTAGTGGACTTATTACTTAGTGGACTTATTACTTAGTGGTACTTATTGATACTTATTACTTAGTGGTACTTATTACTTAGTGATACTTATTACTTAGTGGACTTATTACTTAGTGGACTTATTACTTAGTGGTACTTATTGATACAGTGATACTTATTACTTAGTGATACTTACAAATACTTAGTGATACTTAGTGATACTTAGTGATACTTAGTGATACTTACTGATACTTAGTGATACTTACTGATACTTATTACTTAGTGGTACTTATTGATACAGTGATACTTATTACTTATTGATACTCACTGATACTCATTGATACAGTGATACTTAGTGGTACTTATTACTTAGTGGACTTATTACTTAGTGATACTGCACTATTGATACTTAGTGATACTGATAGACCCCCGATGGGTAGCGCACTACCCATCCGGATCAGAGAAAGCCTACACTGAATCTTCTAGAAGGGAGATTCCAGAAGGGAGATTCCAGAAGGGAGATTCCAGAAGGGAGACATGGGAGTGGGGAACGAGCCCCACTTCGGCACTCGAACGAACAGCCGAACGTCGGAGCTGTTCGCCTATATAGAGACCCCGGGATCTCCCTTGTAAGGAGGCATCAACGAACAAATACACTGATTTAGAAAGTACTAAACGTTCAAAGAATACTTATTACTTAGTGATACTTATTGACCTATTGATACAGTGATACTTATTACTTAGTGGTACTTATTACTTACTGATACTTACTGATACTTATTACTTGTGGACTTATTGCTTAGTGGAATTTACTTAGTACTATTTTTCCTGGCGGACAGTTTGGCCGCATCACGTGACGTCAGCTCCGAAGCACTCTCATTTAAACGTCTATGCTTTGGACCGCCTCCAGAGTCTCCCGCACGTGGGTTCGGTCGCCGGCTTGCTCCGACCCTCTCCGCACATCACGTGACAAGGCCTCCCACAAGGCCAATTTCTGGTCGTACTTCATCAGCGCCACGAGCCCCGACGTGCTGGGAAACACGTACACCTGCGGCCGGTACGAACACTGCCGCGCAAACTTCTGAGCCGCTGTTCCTGTCTGGAGCCCCCACAGGAACCCGGCGACATTGTCGCCCAAGTACCGGCAGAATGTCTCCCAGATGCCCTTGCCAATGAACACGAGATACGGCGCTTGCGACCGGTTGAATTCCGAGAATAGCCGCGGCACGCCCGCGAGCTTTTCCTGGGTCGAGAGCTCCTGCGCCTGCTTCGTACACCGGAGCACCAAATCCGTGAACCCTATTCCGAGGTGGATGAGCCGAAAGTCGTGCTTGGGTTGCGCACGACACTTTCCGGCGCCATCGAAGATCTCTCTGCACACACTTGCTGCGTCGGGGTCGGCGCCGAAGATCTCTCTGCACACACTTGCTGCGTTGGGGTCGGCGCCGAAGATCTCTACACTTGCTGCGTTGGGGTCGGCACCGAAGATCTCTACACTTGCTGCGTCGGCGTTGGTGTCTGCGCTGTCCGGCTCGTGCTTGTGCGCAGGATCGAGTCCAGAGCCACTGCCGGGGTTTCTGTGCTGGAGAACCGCCCTGCATATACCCAGGGCGTTGAAGAGCCGCCAGAAAAGATTCGTGGGATGGGCATAGTGGTGCTGTGTTAAGGACGACTGCACACCGGGGTTGAATCCTATAAACACCACCGTAAGGTGCTCCTGGATGGACGGCGCAAGATCCGCTAGGTGCAGGCGGTCCTGCAGGCGCGGCGGCGGCTTCGTCGGGCGCAGCACACGTTCCCTCCCCGGGCGGGGCTTGCTCACCCGCCCATTCTCCGTGTGCCGAAACGACTGTATGATCTCATGTAGCTTCTTTGCCATGCAGCGTGAGGAGCCCTCTGACCCCAACTTAGAGCGCGCGCCTGTATGCACGCCCCATCGTAAACATCATCGCATATCAACACGTAAACATCTCCATCCTCTTCGACTCTGCCTTTGCCACACCTTACGCTGCCATACCAACCAACGCCCTTACCCTACAGTCACCGCCACACGAAAACACTGCCCGCCCCGAAAGTTCCCGCCTGATTATCCCCCGGGTACTGCATATGCAAACCCTCTTTCCGTCTCCTCCGATCTAGTCCCACGCCTCCCCCGTTAAATTCCACAATGAACACGCACTTCCCGCCGCCAGACCTCGTGGACGCCGCCATTGAAACTTCGACGCCCATCAACCCCGCCCAAAACCACCTCGCCTCCAAAAATATCGGTACTGCACACAGAGCGCCCGCCCCCAATTCCCCCGGAATCGACGCCAACAGCTCTCCAATTGCCCTTGATAGTGGCCCGGAATGGACCCTGGTTGCTACTGCCTATGAAAGCGCCATCCCGGGAACCCTGACGGTCAAGCGAGTGGGCGGTCCTGCACACAACCCGAACTTCTTTTCTGTCAATGAGTTTTCCGAGCGGGTGCCCTCGCAGGTGGCGGCCTTCAAAAGGCCGGGCGGGGACGCACTGGCGAAAACAGCCCCAGCCCCGGGCCTGGGCCCCGACCCGGGTCGTGCACACAACCGGCTGTATGTGCAGGACAAGTTTTGGGATCCCCGGACCCCGTACGTGCTTCTGCTCTACCTCCAGCTTTTCTTCAACATTGTCATCGTGTCGCTGGTGCTTGTGCTACTATACCGGTTCGTTACCACGGTTCAGGCGGACGTGCATGGAAAGATGGAAACCTATACGCTGGATGCAGTCCGCGAGATCTCCCGGTGTCTGAGAGAGTACTTCCGTAACAAGTGCTCGCTGGAAATTAGAGCCCCGGCACTCGAGCTGACTTGTTTGGGCTGGGAGAAGTGTATGAACCGGGACCCGCAGCAGCTCGGCCGCTCCCGAATCACGGCAGAGACGTTTGCCCAGATCGTGGACGGGTTTTTGCGGCCGATCTCCTGGAAGGCGCTTGTTTTTTTCACTCTTTTGACGCTCGGCGCATTGGTGGCCACCAACATCGGCTTTGGCAGCTACCGCAAATACGCTAGAGAAGATAGCGGCCGTGTAGCGTGGTTGGAAGAGCAGCTCCACACGATGCAGGAAGAGCTCATGTCACGTGAGCAGTCACGTGAGCCGCAGCTTTCTCGGGAGCACGTGCTTGCGGCAAGCACACCGTTCCAGCCGCCGCCCGGGCGACTTCTCAACAGCAGCATGTTTGCCAACGAATCGCCGCTATCCGGCAAGGAGCGGCGGTTCTGAAGGATGGGCGGCGGATGTGTTAGGCGGGCGTCCTGTGTGCAGGAGCACACTAAGCGGTTGTTTCTTCGCGTGCGGCATGCGCTGCGCACCCCGATCATCTACGCACCCTGACCTTCTACGCACCCTTGAGACGTCCCATCTCTCATGCACCCCGACGCAGGCAAGAAGGTCGTCAAGCGCCAGTACTCCCGCAGCGGCTGCATTGAGTGCAAGCGGCGCAAGATCAAGTGCAACGAGGCCAAGCCGTGCTGCGGGAACTGCACCAGGGTGGAGGCCGAATGCGTGTACCCCGAGCCAAACCGCCACAACAAGGTCCGCAAGCGGCGGGCCGCCACCGCCGAGCTCTTGGATTCCAAGCTCCTGCTGCCCCTCCCTCGCCCGACTCAGAACGGCCTCCTCGACTTCGACATGTCTGTGTTTGAAAACATCTTTGACGATGCCAACACCTTGCTCCACGGCGTGGTGGATTACGAGAACCAAATCGTCGACCCCGCCACGCTTTTCCAGGAACCGCATCTGGATCTCAAGCCGTTCCACTCCAACATCATTCTCAACGAGATCCCCAACGAGATGCAGGACAAAAAGCACTACCTCTTTCTCGACGAAAACGAGCTCCAGAGCTACTTGGAGGACCCCAGCATGGACTTCTATACCGGCCTGGCCCGGGCCGAGCCGCTCGCGACCATCGAGCAGAAAAAATCCAACCGGGAGCTCGTGGAGCTCATTATAGATAAGTACAAGTTGGGCGCGGATGAGGTGCGTTATTTCCGGGACTTTGCGTTGGGCCCGGGATGTGCATACTTCTTTCCCTTTGTGGCCAACTGCGAGGAGAACGAGGTGATGAAGGTGCTCTTGGAATACTGCCAGTATTTGAAGTATATGGTGTACGCCATGATGGCGGTGAGTGCGCTGATGAAGTTCCTGCATATGCGCAACGACGCCGACGACAAGTGCCAGCGCCGGTTCACGGCCATCTGCATGCGCTTGCTTGTGCAGGTGTTTACGGATCTCCGGAACAACGTGTCGTCCTTGTGGAATGTGGAGGGCCTTATCTTGACCATCTTGCTTCGAACGATGCTTTTCTCCGACATGACGGTGGTCGACATGCTGTGGCTCCTGCACCTTAACGAGGCCAAGCTGCTCCTTATAAAGTATAATCTGCTTAAGGCGCAGACCCTGCTTTATAAACCGGACCTGCCGGGAATCACCATCGCCAAACAGCTTTTTTTCTGCTACGACTGGTCTAATCGCATAGCGTTGCCTGTAAACAAATTCACCCCCGGGGACGAGCAGGCTCTCCGAGACTTGTGGGAATTTTCCAGTACCGACCTGGACCCGCTCCGTGCGTCGAAAGACGCGCTCATTCACCTAAAGGTAGTTGTTCCTGCACAGAACGGCGTGTGGTTCAACACCTTCAACGGCTGCACGCCGGCCCACGAGAACGTGATCCATGAGTTCTACAAGGTGTTCTGCCATTTGAACGCCGCAAACACCTCGACTGACGGCAAGCCCCCCACGGAATTCAAGACCCAGGCCTCCCCCGCGGCTATATGCAGGCTCATGTCTCTTCTTGACACTGCTCTCCAGCAGAGCGTGGTGCCCGGAATCTCCGCCGAAAACCAGTTTCTCATCCAGCTTGACAACCCCGCCCACCCCTTGTATCCCAATATCTCCCAGCGCATTGTCTTGCCCAGTTCTGCATACGGCATAGACACCAAAACGGGCCACTACTACTCCTGGTGCGACGCTGTGCTGTTGGGGCATGTGTATTTTCTCTACTTGAAGCTCCTCACGTGCAAGGGCCTTCTCTACTTGCCTCGGAGCCATCCGTTGATCAAAAGTGTGGTTCGAAAGATCATCGGCTTGATGTTTTTCGTCAAGGCGGCTCCAGAGTCGGCAGATCAAAAGTACTACCTTTGCGAGGGCTCGTTTGATTACCGGGCGATCATGATCCAGCTTCCCCTTCGTCTTTCTATAGCACTTACGGACGAGGAGGACGATTTGGAGAAGTTGGAGCTTTTCTTCCGGGGCATGGTGAAGCTAGGGTGTGGGAATTGCACTCTTCCATTGGAGAACATCCACAAGTGCCGAGAAGAGGCGAAAAAACGACGGCAGCTGGCGGCACAGGGCATCCAGGACGCCAACGAGCTCGACTACCGTGCAGATATCTACTTTTATTAAGAAACGACCTAAATTTTGTACATAGCTTGATGAATAGAAATAACGCCAACGTTTTCGCCGATGGGTTGGGCGTGTAGGGCCAGAATCTGCACACTGGCGATAAGCGCCGCTTTCGCAGCATTGTGCGAGCCCAATGCGGTAAACGCATGTAATTCTGAGACATGCAACTCTGCGCTGCATGCTGCGAAAGACCATCTCAAGTTCCCCTTTAAATGCACAGGAACCGCCCTCTCTCTTGTGAGTTCCCATCACACCATGACTAGTCCCAAACGCTTATCTAGCATTTTCCGCTACACAGACTCCTCCGATATCCCGTATGTGCTAGTGGGGTCTGTTTTCGTCATTGTGGCCGCCCTTGGGTCTCCGGTGCAGACATTTATCTACGGAAAAGTGTTCCAGAAGCTTGCCCACTTCCTTTCGGGTCTGTACACAAATTCGGGAGCCTTCAAGAATGATATTCGACATTTGTGTGGGCTCATCATCTCCGTGGGAGCAATACGAATGATCTTCTCGTGGGCAGGAATCATGGGATGGCTTGTTGTGGGCGAAAGAACACTGCGCCGTGCACGTTTACGTCTCTTTGACTCACTCTTACTGCGGGAAACAGAGTGGTTTTTGAAGCAGCCCAACTTAGTGGGCTCGCTTACCGTGGTGTACAGGTGTATCGAGGAGATCCGGTCGGGGGTATCTGAAAACATGGGCTTGCTCGTGCAGACATGTGCGTCGATAATCTTCTTCTTCTGCCTGGCCATGTACGCGCTGTGGTCGCTCACACTCATTGTTGCAGCGGTGATCCCACTTATGGGGGGATCTAGCTACGTCTTTGGACGCATGATAAGCCGCTTCGCGCAGCAGGAGAACGGCTTGTGTGCAGGTGCGTCCAAAGTCTTGGACTGGTGTTTTGCCCATCCTGACGCCGTGCGGGTGCTTAACGGCAAACTAATTGAAATGAGAGCTTTTGGAACGCTAGTCGACAAATCCGCCCACAAATTCCGCCTTCTTTCGGCCTCCCTCAACGCAAACTCGGCTTTCCTCAAGCTCCTCGGCAATTTAGTGGTCATGGCGGCGCTTCTCTTCGGAAATTTTTTGGTAAAGAAGGGGAAAGTGCTGCTTGGCTTGGTTGTAACAGCATTCAGCGCTTGTCTTTTGCTAGGAACGTCGGTGTCGTCAGTTGCAGACATTCTACTGCTTTTGAACAAGGCCCATGCTGCATGCAGGACCATCGACTTTCTGTCGTGCTGGGGCACCGAATCCGAGCCAAGAAAGGGGTCTGAAAAGGACTCGACAGCACCAGGCTTCTTGGATGAAAAAGCCCATATATCAGGGAAACAATTGGTGAAATCTACGGTAACCAGCATCTCCAACCCATGTTCGCCTGCAACTCCACTGACCAAGGAAACTTCCTCGCCAACTTTGGTGACTCCCAGAAACTCCGGTCCCGAAAATATGCGCTCTATTTGCGTCCGTGGCGTCAGCTTCGGGTATGGCAAGGCTGGTCACGTGATGCGGGATATAGATGCCCACTTTACCGCTGACCAGCTCAACTTCATCGTGGGCCCTTCCGGGTGTGGTAAATCAACACTAGCAGGAATACTCGCTGGGTTCATGCAACCGGACTTCGGGTCGGTGGAAGTGGGGGGTGCCGACTATAGACACATATCACGTGAGCGCCTTGTCCTGCATATAACGTTGGTCGAGCCCCATGCAATGGTATTTTCCCGGTCGCTTCGCCAAAATTTGCAGCTTGCGTGTCCCGAATTGGACGACGCTCTCTTTGAAGCTGCCTGTACTTTTGCCGATTTGGAGGAGTTGCGGGGGCTTCCGGTGCTCATCTCCGAGAATCTTTCCGGGGGCCAGCTCCAAAAAATCAACTTGGCACGTGCTTTTGTCCGAGATAGCCCGGTGCTCATTTTGGACGAAGCGTTGGGATCCATCAACAATGCCACCAAAACGGCAATTTTTCGGCGGCTCCGGCAGTGGCGGAGAAACAAATTAACGATTTTGGTCACGCACGACCTCTCAGAGATCCAGCCACACGATTATGTGCTCCACATGGGTGAAGGCGCAGGTTCTATTGGACCACCCGATTGGGAAGAATATACACCCAGCGAGGTTGCCGAGGCGGGGCTGAAACCCGAGGAGAAAGGTACATCACGTGACTATGACTATATACACAACGCAGCCATTTTGCGGGACCTCGAGGCGGGGGGAAACTTTGAGCCGGCAAAGACAGTCTCGGCGAGCTTACCCAAGCTTCTTCAGTTCTGGTACAGTACGCTGGAGAGCAAAGTGCTTGTGTGGGTGGGACTCGTGGGGTCTTTGTGTGCAGGAATCATCCCACCCATTCTCTCGTACTGCTACTCGAAGTGCCTTTCGGCGATTGTGGCACAGGGTGTGGCAAGATCAGCGACTGTGGCAAGTGATGTGGCAAGTGCAGCGGATGTGGCGAGCGTTCTGCACAGAGCCCCACGCTCTGTCACATTCTGGGCGCTCATCATCGTCGCCGTGGCGGTGGCTGAGATGGCGGTCGAATTTGCAGCCAAAATGTCGCTCGACTGCGCCGCAGAGCAGTGGGTCGTGCACCTCCGAAAAAAATGTCTCCACACCATCAACAGGCAGGACATGTCGTTCTTCCAGACCCAGAAGCTGAACGACCTCAACACGTTGCTACTTAACGATACTCGAGACTTGCGCCATTTGGTGCTGTCGTTTTTGTCCGGCCTACTCTTGGTCGTGTCCCTCACAATTGTGGGGATTGTGTGGGCGGTTGTTATTGGCTGGAAGTTGGCTTTGGTGGGGGTGGCGTTTATTCCGTTGGTCTTTGTGGTCACCGTCATATACGGAATCATCCTCCAAAAGTACGAGACCGCCTACAAGGACGCTGTGGCAGCGGGGGAGAAGTTTGCCCACGAGGTCGTGGTCGGGATTCGAACCGTCCACCTGTACGCGCTCTTCGAGGCCATGTCACGTGACTTTGAAAAACACCTCCACACCATCTACCGGTATGGAGTTTTGCGGGCGGTATCAGGGGGATTTGGAGTGGCACTTCTGGAGTTCTGTACCAGTGCAGCTACCGGCATCGTGCTATACTACGGAGTGGCGTTGGTGGGCAGCGGGGCGTATGTGCAGGAGCAGATGATTCTGGTGTTGACAATGTTGACGTTTACAGTGACGAGTGCGTCTGCATTGGCGCAGCAGCTTCCGGAAATATCCCGTGGACAGCGTGCAGGCACTTTGATCATGCAACTTCTTACGTTGGCCGAGCTGCCGGCGGAGGAGCCAGTGTGTCCTGCAGATATGCCGAGCGGCGCATTGGACGTGAGCTTGAGAGACGTGAGCTTTGCTTATCCGAATCGGGAAAGCTCCCAGTTCCAGCATGTTCTCCGCGGAGTATCGCTTGATATCAAGGCCGGAGAAACAGTAGCCATAACGGGCCCCAGTGGATGCGGGAAGCTGACGTTGGCGCAGCTCGTAACGCGGCTCTATATGCCGGACCGCGGGCACATCACGGTGGGCAACATCGACATCAGCCGCTACGACTCGGCTCAGTACCGCAACGCCGTGTACTTGGACCTCCAGGAGCCGCGATTCTTTGAGGGGTCGGTGAGGGAAAACTTGACCTATGGCGTGGAGCCCCGGACCGAGGAGGAGGTGCGTGCCTGTATTCAGGACGCGCACGCGGAGTTTGTGTTTGAAGCAGCCGAGGGGCTCGACACGGTAATGAAGGGAGGCCAAGGGTTCTCTCTGGGCCAATTGCGGCGGCTCGCCATTGCACGGGCGTTGGTTCGGCGGCCAAAGGTGCTTCTTTTCGACGAGCCCACGGCCCGCATGGATGCGGCGTGCATAGACGTGTTCTTGCGCATGGTGGCGCATGAGTCGACGCATGGCCAGTGCCAGCCCGGGCCCACGGTGATTGTAGTGACCCACGATGCCAGGGTGATGCAGCGGTGTGGGCGGGTGGTGGTGCTCGATGCAGGACGGGTGGTTCTAGACGGCCATTTCGACACGCTTCTGGAAAATGCCGCTTTTGTCGACTACATCCCTGGCTCGGCCTAGCAGCGTCGGTTTTGCATGTTGTAGCTTGAATGCTTATGATTAGTAGTAGTTTTGATAGTGTTTAGTAGTTTATGATTAATACTTTATATCAATGTAGACGAGTAGTTTTAATAGTAGTTTCGATAGTGTTCAAGAGTAGTTTCGATAGTGTTTAGTAGTTTATGATTAATAGTAGTTTATGATTAATACTTTATATCAATGTAGAGTGAGTAGTTTGGGTACCACAAGATGGAGGACGGTGCCTATATGCAGGACACACAGAAACCTTCCAGTTTATGGCGTTGCATATCCGGCAAGTTGATTAGTGGCCCAAGTTCATGTGTTTGTGTCAGTCACGTTGATAGCGTCATGAAGTGCAAGCGCATGATGTTAGAAGCAGTACTGCAAGACAGCGTGTGTTCGTCCAAAATCGCCTGTTTCCGCCACATGGCCATCCAAGTCCTGCATCTCGAAACCTAAAGGCACCGGAGCAACTAGCTACGTCTTCAACGAGACTTGCCAAGTCCGTGGGGTCCCGTCCAGCGTCCTCCATATGTATTCCAGCGTCCTCCATATGTATTCCAGCCTCCTCAATATGGAGTGAGTGTGAGTGTGGAGTATTGGATATTTGGAATACTGGTGTAATGGTGTGATGTAACATCTAACATATTTGAAGTGTATTTGAAGTATTTGAAGTGTATTTGAAGTATTTGAAGTGTATTTGAAGTATTTGAAGTGTATTTGAAGTGTATTTGAAGTAGTTTTGAAGTGTATGAAGTGTATTTCAAGTGTATTTGGCATGTTTGATTAAAGGCGGATCCATTTGGAATATTGGTCCGCAAAATGGTCACATCGCAGGGTGTAGTGTAGCACCGGGGTGAGTAGAGATGCCAATACACGGAGCAAGAATGTTAAAGAAAATGTCCTTATTCACATATTCACATATTACGTATTCACATATTACGTATTCACGTATTCACGTATTCAGATTTCCAGATTTCAATATGATACCGTCACTGGCTGGAGGTGTTTGCAGTGAGCACCGTCCAGTTTGCAGCCATGGTCATTTTGTCGGGACTGCGAAAGCCAAAGTCTTGTACAGTCTAGTGCACTCAGTGTATTCTAGTATTCATACACTCTCACTCACTCTCACTCTCTGTCAACGAGTACTTAGCGGGTACGGAGTCTAAGTACTTCGTAGATGCATTTATGCAGATGGCTAAGGCATTATGTACAGGTCTTAGGTGTGTAAAGTGATGATTCCTCTTCCGCGTCGAACTTATGTGACTCCGGTTCACCATAGATCAACCAAGGAGTACAGTCCAGGTAGGACGAGGTCCATGGTCTAAAGATCTCATGGTCGTCAAGGCAGGTAAACATTCCTCATCTGTGTTAATATCAGGCAGAGTTCTCTGCCGTGTCAGGATCCTACAGCTACACGAGCACTTCTTGTGGGTCTGGTTGAGGGAGCCATTGTAGTATCAGTGGTACTTTGTTCATTCTTGATTACTTTATAAATATGGGCGGCAGCCCCTCCTTTTATATTGGCGTGGACCTTCACCCTTCTCCACAAATGTGGGGCAGTGTGCATACACATGTCGACAATTAGATCTGGAGTCCTTTGACCCCGCATTTAGACATCTGTCTAAGTGCCGTGTCTAATTTGCTCTCTCAGTCTTTGTCCTCCAACAGGTTGTAGTCCTGCATCTAGGTACATAGAATTTAGTCCTCGACACTTCTATTCTCCCAGTATTCAATCCTGTATCGAGATTGTAAATCTCATGTCTAACATCCTCCCTCCCTGACTGATACTTGTCCCCAAGTATCTTTCCTAGGTTCTTCCGTTTGTATTCGAATACTTGTCTTGACGTATCTTCCCTAGGTCAAATAGTATTTCACGAGGGTTCCTAGGTATACCTTCAAGTCTTCCGAATAACTAATATCTTGGGTGTATCTTGGGTGAAGTCAGGTTCTTGTCTTCTTTTCAATTGTTTCCTCTGAGCTGTTGCCTTCTCGAGTTGTCTCAAATTCTCGTCTGTATCCCATGGTTCTGTAGACAACGACAGTTGCTTCTTTGAGCTTCGACTAGTGTTGGTATTAACTCTTTGCTCCTTTCAATATCTTTGAGTTCAACGCATGGAGTTGTTCATAAGCTCTTTCTACTTGCAATACCATTTGATCGGAAATGGCGTTTGATAGTTAATTCTTTAGTTTCTTAGTCTCNTGCAATACCATTTGATCGGAAATGGCGTTTGATAGTTAATTCTTTAGTTTCTTAGTCTCGTATAGGTTTGTAGGATATGTGTCACATGGGAATTTGTGTCTTCTTCGATGTTCCGGGAACTTTCGTAGGCTTATCGTTCCTGTTTTCAATGATTGTATCGTACTGTCACTTCAATAATTGTATCATTAATCTCTTCCATTTGTATGGTCAACACTTCACTAATTTTGATTCATTGATATTTCACTAATTTTGATTCATTGATATTTCACTAATTTTGATTCATTGATATTTCACTAATTCTGATTCATTGATATTTCACTGTTTGGTATGGTCCTGCCTTGTATATCTTTCGTAACAATATTCTGTTGGGTCAGACCTACACTTCGTGCAACTCCGTTCGGTTGGTTTTCATAATTTGATTTTAAGCTTACA
>NKZV01000941.1:0-53078 GCA_002370175.1 Metschnikowia colocasiae
GCCGCGTTCAAATTGGGAGATCTATGGACTTGACCGAAGACCATTGGAGTCGAAGACCATTGGAGTCGAAGACCATTGGAGTCGTTGGGCATGCACAACCACGCCAAGAGTTTGTCGTACTACAAAGCGGCCTCTAGTCCAGGCGCAGGTGAAGCTCGCGCACTGTAGGAGCAGAGTTGAAGCGGCCCTACGACGCGCTCAAGTCGGAGTGTACATCAAGGCAGCTGCGTCTCAGTCAAGCGTCATGCTGAGGCCATGTTGGGGATCAGTCGGTTCATGGAGGCACGGGTGGCGAGGTCAAGCACCCGTTTCAACACTACAGAGGCACTCCAGTGCTGTGAGCTGCATGCAGGGAGGTTGATAGAGGCACTCTACCAGAGGCTTGTATGTGGAAGGCATAGTCATGGGTGACGCCAAGTTTGCAGAAACGGCGGACATGGCCATAGCCTTGTCATGCAAAAGTACGAAGAGCCAACATAGAACCGGGGTATAGAATAATACGGAGTTTCAAGTTCACTGTTCAGGAGCATATCAGTATGCTGACTGAGGAGTAGTCTGATGTAGTCTGATGTAGTCTGATATAGTGCAGTTTAGTGGAATAACAAGAATGGTAGCACTATTAAATACTGGTGCAATATGAGAACATAGACCGGTTGCGAGGAGCCTAGACAGGCAAATGGTTTCAAAGTAATGAGTCAGAAATTAGAACACGTGCCATTAAGAAATGGAAGATGCAGTAAATACGGGTCATAAAGTAGTATGGTGTAGGTGTCAGGCACCCGGAAAGACGGAAAGGCACGGTCCATGGCCTGATGGCCTGACCGTTTCCCCACTTCCAGAAGGGAATCTCCAGAAGGAATCTCCAGAAGGGATACATGGGAGTGGGGAATCCCCCTTGGAGGCATCAACGAACAAATACACTTACAAAGTACTAACGTTATCAAAGAATCTAACAATTACAGTAACAAGAGTACTGTGGGTTTATCAGAGACAAACAAGGTCACATTGGATTTCTCTTTCAATCTGTCTAACACTTTGTTTGGGCCTCATAATACCAAACGTATTCTGGCACTCGGATACTTTCCAAGCTTTCACCACTCATTTTGAAGCTCGGAGTTTGCCCACTTTATCAAGTCTGTATTTGACTCCACTTTCGACATCACCGATCCGGACCCATAACATGATACTGTGTACTTACGTGTACTAGTGTACTATACGTGTACTATACGTGTACTAGTGTACTATACGTGTACTATACCAGTGTACTATACTAGTGTACTATACTAGTGTACTATACGTGTACTATACCAGTGTACTATACTAGTGTACTATACTAGTGTACTATACTAGTGTACTATACTAGTGTACTATACTAGTGTACTATACTAGTGTACTATACTAGTGTACTAGTGTACTCTACTAGTGTACTATACTAGTGTACTAGTGTACTCTACTAGTGTACTATACCAGTGTACTATACTACTGTACTATACTACTTATACTACTTATACTACTTATACTACTTATACTACTTATACTACTGTACTTATACTACTTATACTACTTATACTACTGTACTTATACTACTTATACTACTTATACTACTGTACTTATACTACTTATACTACTGTACTATACCAGTGTACTACCAGTGTACTACTGTACTATACACTTATATAATTTGCACTCGTGTGACCGGTGACACCGAACCTTAAAAACTTTGGGCCACACAAACTTTGTGGACTTGGCGGCCTGCCCCACCAACTCCAACATGTTTGCATCTGCATCGCTGACGGCACCATCAAAGTGTGGACGTGAGCAGACAAGGCGTTGCATACCGTTAGAGATTCCGGTTTGGCAAGGTGGGATTGGACTGGGATTCCGAAATTGGCATTGTCAGTGGTGGAGAGGACAAGAAGGCCAGATCAATAGCATCCTTCATCAAGGAATAATGAATGATCGAAGCTCGTGAAAACAGCAATGGTGAGTTCGAGAGTGGTTTCCAGGAAACTTTGTATGGGCCAAGGGTGTTGCACTTGGAGGTATTCCAATGAGTGTTATTGGAGTTGAAACTAGAACTGTTGACAACTTGGTTCCAGCTGACCAGCCAATCCAGGATCGACTGAAATCAAGATCCAGAAGCTGGTCAAGTGTGGTCCCTAACTCTGCTTTCAACAGCACAGGCTATGATGACTCCAACGGTGAATTGCCATTGATGGCTAGCTGGCGAGGTTGTGGTATAGTATAGTAGTATAGTACTGTAGTATAGTACTGTAGTATAGTAGTATAGTATAGTAGTATAGTAGTATAGTATAGTACTGTAGTATAGTAGTATAGTATAGTAGTATAGTATAGTAGTATAGTACTGTAGTATAGTAGTATAGTATAGTATAGTAGTATAGTAGTATAGTAGTAGTGCAGTAGAGTAGTATAGTATAGTAGTACTGTAGTATAGTATAGTAGTACTGTAGTATAGTAGTATAGTATAGTAGTATAGTACTGTAGTATAGTAGTATAGTACTGTAGTATAGTAGTATAGTATAGTGGTATAGTACTGTAGTACTGTAGTATAGTATAGTGGTATAGTACTGTAGTACTGTAGTATAGTAGTATGGTATAGTAGTATAGTACTGTAGTACTGTAGTATAGTACTGTAGTACTGTAGTACTGTAGTATAGTATAGTAGTATAGTATATCCACCGCGTCCACCCCCCGACACCCACCTTTCCTGTCCTTTTGCCATACATGATGTCCCGTCATGGAAAGTCCACCTTTCAGAAACTTTCTCATTAATAAATCCTAACTTATCATTAAGTCTACAATGTGTGATCTACTTGTGGCAGTGCGCAGTAGTTTTAGTAGGTAGTCTTTAGTCAGTGGTCAGTAGTAGCTTGTGCCTTTGGGTTAGGTTCTTTAATAACGTGCAGTACTTTGTAATTCAGTGTATTCATGATTCCTCCAGGGATCGTTGTTAGAGGCATTTTCATAGACTATTAGGCGTTTTATCTCGGCCCGTGGCTTATAAAATGGGCTGAAGAGATAACACCCAAGAGAGCTCTTCTGGTTCGGACCGGCTTCGCTGATAAGGTGCCGATCAGGGACGTCTAGGCCGATGGATCCGGTCGGAGCGTACGGACTGTAGAATAGCAAGTGTGACCCGTTTCAGGTCTCTGACAATCCCACATCTGATGGAGTAGTGTAGACTTATGCTGAGGGTTACCATCGGGTCTTAGTATGTTGTATAGTGCTAGTAGAGTTGAGTAGTCATTAGTAGAGTACAGTAGTACAATTGAGTAGTGAGTAGTATAGTAGAGTAGTAGAGTAGAGTAGAAGAGTAGAGTAGTAGAGTAGAGTAGAAGAGTAGAGTAGTAGAGTAGAGTAGTAGAGTAGAGTAGTAGATTAGAAAGACATACCAGCATCACAATATCCATAGACGGTCTACGACAAGTAATTCAGAGCTAACTATAATATCACCAGTTCTGGGGTTAATCAAAAATATACATGGTTAAGTTTCCATGTCTTGTCTTAAGAAAGGCCACATAGCGGGCACGTCACTTTAGAAAATGCCATATAAAGTTTATACAAGTTTCACCCATTTTTTTCTTCATTCATTGACTACTTGTCTATAAATGGGACTGCGGAGAAAACCTGGTTAGGTTCAAAACTCCGTGAGAGAAGGTGATCTCAAGTTCCAGGTCCTTCTTGGTGCCTTCGTTCAAGCCCTGTGAATCCTAACTTTCTTTTCTATTGAGCACTAGTCCATTGAAACCGTAGTCAGTACCATCGCCTAAGTACTTGTAGACACGACAAGCCAATTTTATGACGTTCAAATAGTAACTACCATTTAATATGATAGTATGTCGGGTCCTGCATATAGTGCCGGATTAATCTTAGTATACTAACAGCTTTTGAAGTATCAGTGGATGTAAGTGTTGACTTCAAGTATGAAATACTATCAAATTCTTTATGTACACATAACCACTATTCAACTAACAGTTATAATAGCTCAACTATTTATAAGCTATCGTCTTTAATGTATTATAGCAGATAGTTTATATCAGAAACGAATATACAGAGTCAATTTAAGGCCCTTCTAAAGTTACCAAGGATTCCGTCTAATTAATCAGCTAAAACGTTGACTTGATAAAATAATGCCCGGGATCATCAAGCGGTCTATATTAATAAGTTAGAGAAAGCATGACCAACCCTGACCAATCCTGACCAATCCTGACCAATCCTGACCAATCCTGACCAAATCCTTTTTACTTTATAATCAGCTTAATTAACAGAGAAAATCGACTGCTATGAGACTCAGATTTCTGGAGTAGCGAGCTCCACAATCTGCAGACTATAGTATAAGAGTCTGCCATACCACAACAATGGCTTACGATCAGACTAGTAAGTACTACTGGATAGGGCGAGTACTACAGACTATAGTAAGTCTAGACCATAGTAAGGTCTACAGACCATAGTAAGAGTGTACTAGTAAGAGTACTACTAGTTTACAGTAAGAGTACTACTGACTATAGTAAGAGTCTACTAGTAAAAGTACTACAGACTATAGTAAGAGTACTAGGGAATGAAAGTATTAGTACTACTAGAATAATGGCCGCACCCAACTCGTCCGTCTCAGAAACAGTCGTTGTCCTTACGACTGTAATGCAACGGAGATACATCCACAACTACAATTCCCCAGAAAGGTATGAAGAGCCGATATCAAATACCTCATTATAGGTATAGAGTACTGGGTAGTACTGGGTAGTACTGGGTAGAGTACTAGGCTTTAAACTCTTGTTATCCTTTGTACTTTTCTCAGATGTTTCTTGATTTCAAGGAGGAGTGGTGTATAGGCAAACCGCCTGGAGAAGTTCTTGATGTTCGGTTCGAACAGTGCCCTCCCGTGGACTTACACCTGGCAACTCGGGTTTATAGTCGGGCCATAACGTCCGTGACCCATTTTCAGGGTATGATCAATCTGTTCGAGCAGAGTAGGTTCGTATCTTGACGGGTCGTGTACTACTCATCGCGGGGCTAGTGGAACACACTACTCATAGTACACTAGTGTACTGTTATTATGTAGAGTACACCAGTGTACTGTTATTATGTAAGTACTATTGGATTAAGAGTCCAGAAAAGGTAATCTTAAGCTACTTTAATACTAGTGGAGATTATTTAATAAGTTATTTTGAGCTTTTAGAGTTATTAGTAATGGAGTACGAATGATAGACTACTATTTAGGGTACTAGGAATAGAGTATGAATTTAGCCTACTGCTAGCCCTCGAGCACATTAGAGCTGTAGAATGAGAGCTGTAGAATGAGAGCTGTAGAATGAGAGCTGTGGAATGAGTAGTTGAGGTATTCTGCCCATTTATACACTCTTTGCTGCCTATTTGATATTGCAATATGGCCTCATTCCCTGCTATATCTAGAAAGCACACGAAGTTCCCAATTCTTTTAAGCTTCCGCTCGTATGACTCGGTTGCGTTTCCGGCCGCTATTAATGTTGGTTAGTACTTGAATGTTTGGAGTTAGTGTTGCGCGTTACAGAAAACCTTATAAACTGGAACGGTAATGTTATTCAATAAATCTGATAAGTGTGGATCTTCAGTATTCCTTCAGTCATTATTTCTTATCTGTATCTAACTATACTTGGAATTCCCTGATGCCCTGTTCCTTGTTGTTCTTTCATAAGACCGTCCCTCTTAAATAGAATTCCATCGTGGCTGTAGCCATGTCAGTAGACACTACATATACTGCTAACAGTCTCCACCGTGCCATATGTTTCCATCGCTAGTTTCCATGTGACCTTGCAGGACTTCGCCAGATGTAATGTTGCTCTGCATGTTCAACAAAGTCGCGCTGAAGTGTACGGTCTCATCCATGCTCCCTCCATTAGGTGTACGCCGATACAAATGGTGGAAACTACCGGGGCTGAAAATTCCACAAATTGGGCGTGTGGCGCAGTTGGTAGCGCGTTCCCTTAGCATGGGAAAGGTCTCCGGTTCAAATCCGGACTCGTCCATTTTTGCGTCTACCAGCCATTCACGCGATGTGCCGGTTTTTTTTCACTGGTCGCTCCGCGGCATTGTGGCGGCCGCCTCGGTTCACCTGCATATACACAATGGCACACCCGTACACCAGCACACCTCTACACCCACACCGCCTGCGTCCGGCGCACCGGCGTCCCTTGGCGTCACAAAGCATGTGGCAGCCGGTGGCCAGCTCCCAGCACCCGCGGTCAGCAGCGGCCCTGCAGCGTGCCTAGTTTTACCCGCCGTCCGGTCCAGCGGGTCCTGCACACAGCCCCGCCGGCCTCACCTTCACGCTACGTTCCTCCCAGCAACAAGTGACAACGTCTGCCTCCTGAACCTGCACCGTTCGTCACAGCAGTGCCCAGTGAATCTGCCATCAGTAGAGCGATCCTGCACCCAGCCCTCACTCACACACCGAGGCTTAAGACCAACTCATCGGCTCAACTGATTAAAGCAGATTCCTAATTGACCACTTCGGCTCATCGGAATTAGCACTGTTTGCCATCGGCATCGCTGACTGAATCCATCAACGACCATAAAGAGCGTCCACTCTACTCTTGGCACACTCGTAAACGCCTCAGCAATGAGTTTCGAGGAGATCGAGGACAAGACCGGGGTCCGGGTCACGTGGAACCATGTCCCCAAGCTGAAGCTCCAGCACCAGCGCAACGTGGCGCCGCTAGCTGCGTTTCTCACGCCTCTCAACAACAAAAGCGCCGTCCAGGTCTTGGACGAGGCGTACATGGCTCGGTGTCGCCAGTGCCAGGCGTTCTTGAACCCCTACGTGTCGGTGAACCAGCAAACCGGCGATATCTGGTACTGCCAGTTCTGCACGTTCGGCAATAGGCTACAGGCGGAAGGCTCGTACCCGCCGGCGCTCTCGCCCGACTGTGCGTCGGTGGAGTACATCACCCGGCGCCACAGCGCGTTGCCTCCCATCTTCTTCTTCGTGGTGGACACGTGCTTCGAGAACGAGGATGTGGGCGATGCGTTCGAGTCCTTGAAAGAGACGCTAGCCTTGGCCGTGTCGCTTCTCCCGTCGGGGAGCTTGGTGGGCTTTATCTCGTTTGGGAAGCATGTGCAGTTGCACGACGTGTCGGTGACCAACCGGGCGCACACGTTCAACGGCGAAAAGGAGTACACCTTGGAGGACGTGCAGAAGATGCTCCGGCTCAGTGCAAGCAGCACCTCCATGGCGTTGCTGGGCTCCGCACGCCGGTTTCTCCACACCATCGACGTGGTGGAGTACAACTTGCTGTCGATCATCGAGAGCTTGGCCAACATCACCTTCCCCCACAGCGAGAGCAAGACGCGTGCGGCCCGGGCCGCCGGGTGTGCGGTGAACATTGCCGCCTTGACGCTCCAGGCTCTTTTGGGCAAGATCGGCGCGTCGGGCGGCCACATCCTTGCGTTTCTAGGCGGAGCAGCCACGTTTGGCCCGGGCAAGATCGTCAACTTGCCGCTCCGAGAGCCCATTCGGTCTCACCACGATATCGAAAAGGCCAAGGCCACGACGTTGGCCAACCTCGCCAAGATCCCCAACTTGCCCAATGCCGTGGCCAAGGCCGACTTGGCGCTTTTTAAAAAGGCCCGCCCGTTCTACCAGAAGGTGGCCCGCGTGTTGGTCAGCATCGGCATCTCGTGCAATTTCTTCGTGGGCTCCTACGACCAGATGGGGCTCTACGAAATGGAGGATGTGTGCAGCAACACGGGCGGCACGGTGGTCATGTGTGACCTGTTCAGCACGCTGATGTTCCGCCAGAGCGTGGGCAAGTTCTTTGCCAAGCACACCGACGCCTCCGGCGATGACTACTTGGACATGGGCTTCAACGCCACCTTGGAGTGCCGGACCACGCCCGATTTGCAGGTGCAGGGCCTCATTGGGAACGCCGCAGGCCTCCCGCCCCGCAAAGACAAGTTCGTGGATGCCACCATCTCGCCGCTCACCGTGGGCGAAGGCGGCACCAACGCCTGGAAGCTTCTGAGCATCAACCCACAGCTGACCTACGCCGTGTACTTGGACAAACTCGACTCGCCCGCCGTGGATCGCCACGCCTTCTTGCAAGCCACCTGCCACTACCAGCATCCCGACAACTCGTTGCGCGTGCGCGTGACCACGGTGCCGCTCGCCGTGATTGCCGACAGCGACGGCGCTGCTTTGGAGCAGGGGTTCGACCAGGAGGCCGCCACCGTGGCCATTGCCCGCAACGCCTTGGCCCAGGTGGTGGGCCGCCCCAGCTTGTATACCAGCACCACCAAGTCGGCGTACGACCAACTGCACCTTTCCAAGCATCTCGACAAACTCCTTGTGGATTTCTGCGTCCGGTTCGCCCAGTACCGCAAGGGCGACATGCAGTCGTTCCGGCTCTCTAACTGCTACGCCATGCTCCCGCAGTTCATGTACCATTTGCGGCGGTCTCCGTTCATCTGCGTGTTCAACAACTCGCCCGACGAAACCAGCTTTGTCCGCCACAGCCTTATGCACGAAGACGTGACCAATGCATTGATCATGATCCAGCCGTCGTTGCTCTCGTACGACGTGGAGAATTTCGACCCGGACCTGCCTGAACCTGAGCCCGTGCTCTTGGATCTGATGTCGCTTGGGCCGTCCAAGATTTTGCTCCTTGATACGTTTTTCCAGATTTTGATTTTCCACGGCAAGACCGTGGCCCAATGGCGAAATGCTGGCTACCAGGACCAGGAGGGCTACGAGCACTTCAAGGCGTTCCTTGAGGCGCCGAAGCGCGAGGCCATGGAGATCTTGCTTGACCGGTTTCCGTTGCCCCGCTTCATAGACTGTGACGAGGGAGGCTCGCAGGCCCGGTTTTTGATGGCCAAGGTCAACCCGTCCACCAGCTACATGAGCTCGCCAGACCAGATGTTCGGCGCTCTTAACCCGTCCGATGTGAAGACCGACGATAAGAGCTTGCAGCTGTTCATGGAGAGTATCCAGCGCATCATAGTGGCCAAGAAGTAGAGGTCTATTAGAGACGTACTACGTTTATGTATGCATTATCAAAGGCGTTGATGATGACATAGATCATGATACTAGTATGCTAGAATAACATCCGTATACACTAGTATATCACTCTTATATAGTAACACTAGTATACAATAGTACACTAGTATACAATAGTACACTAGTATACAATAGTACACTAGTATACAATAGCACACTAATATACACTGGTATAATACTTCAACATTAGTAGACCCTTCTTGTGTCAGAGCACTAATAATGCGTTTCATGGTTCAAATTTACCTCATCATGGCCTGGCTTCCCAGATCCACAGAGCCTTTTGAGTCGAAAGACACTTCGTTGACGTAGTATGAAAGCACTTCAATTAATGGATCAATGCTCTCGATTTCCATGACCACCGACGTATTCTTGCCAAACCAGCAAGTATAGTCATGGCAATGCATGAAGTCCATCAGAAACTCGCCGTTCGGGCATTTTAATCAAATGCATGCTTCAATAAATGCAGGTATGAGGTATCCGGCCAATGCCAAGTCCAGAACTTTCTCTTGATGTTCACACAATACTACACTTGGGCAGTATGAAGTGACACTTTATTTTGTTGCATCAGAACACTTCAAGTAATGATATACCCAAGCTATGACGCTTGTTCTTGGTATTCAATCACCCAGTAGGCCCCTTGATTCCGTCAAACACAATTCCTAGTCCATCAACGCCAAGCGCTGCTGCTCCAACTGTTTATACTCATTGCGCTGGGTCTCGATCTCTTCTCTGATTTTGCGCGTGTAGATGTCCAAACGGGCCAACTCATCTCCCTCGGTGATCCTTAAGTACTCCTGGTCACTTTTGTCGGGGCTCGAGTACTTGAAAGGTAACAAATTCAGGGGTTTTCGCGTCAAGATTTCAAAGGTGGCCTCTGTGGGCTCCTGGAACACCAACTCGTCAAATAGAACAGAGTGCACCTCCCCATTGGTCCTCTGCGGAGCCTGTGGATTGTAAGGATGTAGTTTGAGGCCATGGAAAATCTGGAAGTTCTTCTCGTTGATGCCCAAGTCGGCGCCCGAATGGAAATGGATTTTGATGATGATTTCAAACTCGCCCCATCCGGTTTCCGTCACTTGATACGGGGGGCTTTCCACGGACCGCACAGGGTTTTCGTAGGTTTCGTGCAATTTGAATGTGACCTTCTTGATGAGCGGCGTCAAGTCTACGTCGTTGACCACGGGTTTGAGGAAGACTGTCCACTCGTGCGTATGGTCCACGGGAGTCTTTTCGGTGCGTTTTTCGGGCGAGAGTTTGATGGCCGAGTTCCCATAGAGAATGGGAACGGATATGGACACGTTTTTGATTCGCTTGGACATGCCGCTTCGACGTGAGGATGCGTATTGTCTGATGCTTCGTGTGCGGATCTGCTTGGCAATGTTGAACTTGTAGTGCGACTCACGTCGGTACTGTATATTGGCCAAAGCCTCGCGTGGTGCACACAGACATCCTGCTGCATGAACTGTATGCCACAGCAGTACACCAGCAGACCATGGTCAAGGCGAAGTATGACAATAGACTGTGTTTCTTCTTGCGGAAATCATTGTTTGCCTGATGCTCAGAGTCTATCGTATTACTGCGGAACCATTGGTTGCCAGTCAGCCATAAGGTTCTTTCCTTGGGCAGCTGCACGAGCAGGTGGAGGAGGAGGCGCACGTGCCCCGTTTCCGTTCACAGTTGGAGCTTTGGGGTCGTCGTTTTGAGAGTCATTCTCCGAGAGCTTCGCCGATGACAACGTCTGGGGTTTCATTGGTTTCATGGGTTTCATGGTGCTGGGTTCAGTCTTTGGCAGAGCGTTAGAATCAATCTTTGGCAGGGTGCTGAAATCATTTCTAGGCAGAGTATTTGACTCATTCCTTGACAATGCGCTTAAATTGGCCTTTGACAGAATGTCTGACGCATTATTTGATAACGGCGAGCTTGGCTTGATGTTTGGGGACAGAGCATTTGACTCATTCTTCGAGGCGTTATTCGACGCATTCTTCAGATTCACGCTGCCGCTTCTAGTGCTGATATTCAGACCTGAGTGGGTAGGCACGAGGGGAGCAGAATTGAAGGCTAAGTGCTCCAAGTGGCTCGGGGTGTTTCTTGCTGGGGGAACGGGGGGAGCTTTCCGTCCATTCTGGACCTCTTTCTGTGCTCCACCATCGGATTTCCCGCTTTTTTCGCTTGAAGAGACGGGCGTTGCATTTCTGCTGAGCGGCGGTGGAGGAACTCTCCGGGGGAGCGTGTTCACAAGCGAATTAGATCTGGACGGAAGCGTATTCACAAGCGTACTAGCTCTGGACGGAAGCTTCGGTGCAGGTCCTTCAAGCTCTAAGAGATTGAGCTCAGATAATGCCTCCAGACTGAACGAAGTTGATGCCGAGTTGGTCAAGGAGTCAGCAGATGTTTCTTCTTGAAGCGTGCCATGCTTGGCCTTGTATGCGTTGTAGTATTGGAGCGAGAGGGCATTCTTCTTGGCCTCGTCCACGATGGTAACTTTGCACTTGAAGGTGGAAAAGACCGGCTTGTGGTCGCTGATGACCACGTCATGCACGGCATTATAGTTCATTGGCCGGATCTCGTTGGTGCCTTTGCATCTGTACACCACCCGGTCGGTCCACGACGGCACTCTTTGCTTCTCGGACGAGTCGTACTCCGAAGTGCCCCGGTCGTATTTGTAGGTAGGGTAGAAGAGCACTCGCAGCTCCTTGAATCCATAGAATGCACCTCCTCTTTCGCTCATCGTCAAGGCCAATTGGTCTGCATTCTGTAACTCGTCAAAAGCGCCATTCTTGATCAAGTACCTGCACTGCTCATTGGGGAGATTGATACGGTAGTTCAAGTCTCCAAACCATATGATATTGTCATGGTCCCCAATCGTGTAGTTTCTCGTGAACGAGAGTCCCAGTGCTATGGATGCATAGTCGTTGTACCTCTCGATAGTAGCATTGACTCCAGCAGCCAAATGGGAGGTAACCAAGACAAAACTGGTGGAGCAGTACTTGAAGCGAACTGCGCATGCACCTTTGTTAGCCGTGATCCCACCCATTCCAGTTTTTTTGGAAGATCCCGAAACCTCGGTGACTTTGTCAATACTTGATCTCTTGACAAAGAAAAATAAGCTCATGGACGAGATGGATTCCGTCCGCAAAAGGAGGTATTCTTCTTCACCGGAGTTCAAAAGCCGCTGGAAAAGAGCTCCCCATTGCGCTGGCTTGGAAGTGTCGGCAGCTAAGATGGATCCTGCGTTCAACTCAATCAACTCTTGTAATCCCAAAGCATAGATATCCGGCGAAGGATGGGCCGAGTTTTCGGGCGGGAAGAGCCACTTCATAAGGTCCTGGCTCGCCGAAGGCGAAGCTGCTGCCACATTGAACGTTCCGACAAATAATGTCATGGCCCCATACGACGTGAAGGTGCCTTCGGCCTGCTTGATTTTTTCCGTCACGTACTCGTTCATGGGGTCGAAGATCTGCACGGGAATAGAAAGCCGACCATCCTTTCCAAGCATAATGTCAATGACTGACTGTTTCTTCCCATCCACAAACGTGTTTTGGTACATTCTGGACACAGATTTGGTCACGTCGGAGAGAGCGCCAGCAATGTTCATTTTTCCCGACCGGGAAAACGACGACTTGAGCGCATTTGTTCCCGTGTAGATTTGGGAGATAGCATCTCCGTTGTCTGCCCACAACGTATTGTGTTTTGTGGTCAACTCATCCACACGCATTCGGTTGGAATAAGAAGGAGAATGGTCTTTGGCAATGTGTTCCACAATGGAAAGGCAGATGACCTGCTCGATCAAGTTAGTTCTGTCCAAGCAATCCAAGCAGTTGACGCGGAAAACACCGTTCTGGCGGGTCACCACCTCGTTTCTTTCAGTGTCGTAGTCGAACCACCCGAAAAGCTCCGAGGACTCTCTGATCATGGACAAGATTTTGGTTGCCCCGGCAAAACCTCCACTCAGGGGCTTTGTTTCCGCATGGAAGTCAAAATGGCTATAAGAAAGCTCCTTTCTTAGCGGCGACATGCGAAGCAAATCCGTATACCTGCGCAGAATATCTGCCTCCAGGGTCTTAGTCTTAGAAAGCAAGTTTACAATATGGCAGGAACTGTATTTCTTGCAAATCTCCCGGAAGTGTTTGTCGAAACTGGACTGTGTAGCTTCGGTGGATCTTGTGATGGTGATTTTGGGGTTGATGAGCGTGGAATCCTGCTCCCAGAAAGCAGGAACGGAGCCTCTGATCTGGGTGAACGAGAAGATCTGGTCCAGCGACAAGTTGTTGTAAATGAATTCGGTCTCGACAAAGTTGGCTACGTTTCCGTCGTCGTCGATCCCCCTGGCGTTGAACCGTGTTCCTGCACGCTTCCACGATTGCTTGGAGATGATGGTGATGCAGTCGGAACCACTAATCCTGACCGTTTTGGCAAAGCCTCGAATCACCGTGGTAAAAAAGCGGTTGCGGTTGATAACCTCCACGCCCTGTGGGCCCAAGTTGTCCCTGAATTTGAGGAGCTCATCCATCAAAAAGGTATTCCACATATATTGTTCCTGGTAGTGTTTAACATTGACGGGAGTGAATGAGTCGGGGTTCTGCGTGGCGTGGAGCTTCTCAGCCACCACGCCTCGCGTCTGGAGAAGCGACGTCAAGTCAAAGTCATTGGAGTAGTAGAAAGAGCCATTGGAGAGGAGTTTCTTGAACTCGAAACACGGATGCACCGCCCGTGCCGTTTCCGAGTCTGGGTCTTCACTCAACCCAGTAATGGGCATACCAGAAGTATCCAAGGTGACGAAATCCCACTCATTCAGTGCTAAAGCCACGAAGTCCACGCCCCAGATACGGTCTACCGACTCATAGGCAAGAGGCCTGGCCACATTCTGCAGCGCTGCCGAGATCACGGCCAAGAAGATTTGGCCCAGAACGGAAAGCAACCCTAGACACCCATACACTGGGCGCCCGCTTACCACCGTGTAACCATTCAGCGGTGAAACTTCGTCTAACAGCTGGATTTGGACCTCGACCTTAGGGACATTGCCGCCAGAGATCTGGCGAAACACGAGGCTGTGGGTCGTAGACGCCAAGGCCACTGTACGGGGGTTCTCACTGACCAACACCCGCATAATAATTTGGTAAAGGAAGAGAAGGAGATGGAGTGAAGTAGTACTGGAGGTATGTGCAGTGCGACGGTAGATCAGAGTTGCACTGGCAGACGACACCGCACCGCACCCGTGCCGCCGGTGAATGCACTGCCCTCGAGCGCAACCTCGACCCGGTACTCGAACGGTGCCCTCGGTTTGAGTCCTTGCCCTCGTTTTTCGCACTCGTACCCTCGGTTTTCGCACTCTTACCCTCGGTTTTCGCATTCCCCAGTGCTCATCTTTGCTTACTCGATGCTTGCCCCCGGTACTCCCGCTCGCCTGCGCGCACCCGTGCCTCCGGAAAACTCTGATCGACGCTCACTATACTCACCTCCACACTCCCTCACTCTATACTTACCACAACACAATGGCCAACTACCAGCTCAGCTTATCGGACGAGTCTAAGGAGAGACTCATGAAGGTCATGGACTACTCTCGCACAATCGCCCACTACGGATTCATCCCCTTCATCTTGTACTTGGGCTGGAAGGCCAGTCCCCAGAAACCATCCTTGTTCAACTTGTTGTCGCCATTTCCATCCGCCTAGATTGTATATAGAGAAAGGCACCACGCCGAATAAAAGAACAGTATTAGTTAAACGTATTCGTTGCTGGGGTGGCACCCCAGTCACGTGCTCCGTCACGTGTCTAGCCTCTAGTCGACGGTGCTGCGTGCAAAACTCCGACAACAGGCCAGATCTCTGAAACGTCTGTTGTCCCATTCACGGAAGTAGTCTAAACTGGCTATTTTCATAGCCCATGGCCAGTGTAGGATCCTGCACCCAACTCTGCAAGCTGTCAGACATCAAGTCTGTTTAAGCTTCAAGTTAATACAGGTACAATGGAACTAAAATGGTTTCTTGGATTCTCCAAAATCTGCTTGCTGAACATCCGTACCTCTTAACCATCCTAGAACCAAGGATACGACTGGGGTATAGAACTATACCCAAGTAGGAAGTCAAAGTCGATCGATATCACATCGTCCTGAAGCCACGCACCTGAAGCCATGGTTACCTGAAGTGGACCTAGATTTTGTTGGTTCCGAACTTTACACAAATTCCTTGTCTCGTCTGCAGTACCCGTCTAGGCAGCCGGATGTCCAACAAGATTGGGGTCCATTCAATGTGCTTGCCAATTGAAGAAGCCATTCAGAAAAATGGGCCACCGAATAAGCAATCCACCAAATAAACAAACCACAAAAGCGAATGGTCACCAAAAAAAGAAGGGGTGTGAAAGAAGAAAAGGGGTGTGAAAGAAGAAAAGTGGTGTGAAAGAAGAAGAGAAGTTGGGGGCACCGTTGCTTTTATATTCTTATGGCTGCAAGTTTGTGCACATGTTTCAGGATTCGCTTAGCATGGTGGCGCCATGCGCGTGCCTTGGCTGCAATTCACAAAGTCTATATAAGGCCTGCCAATCCCCTGCGAAATGTACGCAACAAAACTGGACCCACCCTTTCAACTTAGAAAATCATTATGCCGATCTGCCAGGCCTGGCCTTGAATCACGTAACTGATCTGTGCTGGCTCACTGCCCAGCTCCCCCAGTGTATATGGGTAACCTGGATATCACAAATACACGTCAGTTCTAATACAATGTTCTCTTGCTGATGATGCTCCTACATACGTTCTGACCCGTTAGGACACTGCGTCAGTTGCACCCAGTGCCGACGGATTCCATAATGTGAGAGTCAGCTGCCACCTCTGAATTAGTTGAGGCAAGTCTTTACTCGACCGATGAACATGGCTTCTACATTCAATTATTGTGTCTAATACCCGATGAATGTAACCACGCCAGCTGTTGCAATGCTACCACTAGTACCAGATTGGGAGTCACCCAAATGGGTCATGTGCCGCGGCACGTGCCCTCACGCACATCCCATTTCCTCCGCCAAAGTGCACGGTATGCCACTCTCTGACCGCCAGAAAGAAGCCGTGTCAGGGCTCACGGCCGGTTTCGCCAGTACGGTGCTCACGCAACCTCTAGATCTCGTGAAGGTGCGTCTCCAGCTCTCCAAGCAGCATTCCTCCCGGCCGTTTGCCTTGATCAAAAGCGTGCTCAGTCAAATCTCGGCCGATGCCCGAATCGAGTGGGAAAAATGCGGGAGGAAGCAGCACTTGGCTCGTCATGTGGTGGCCCAGTACTACCGGGGCTTGGGGCCCAATCTTTTCGGAAATGTATCGGCATGGGGCCTCTATTTCAGTCTATATGCAGAGACTAAGCGGTACTTCACCTCTGCCGACGGTTCTGTATACTACTTTGCGGCATCCTCCACTGCTGGCGCCATTGCCTCGGTCCTAACTAACCCTATATGGGTTTTGAAAACCCGGATTCTAAGCACGCTGCGTGCCGAAGCGAATTCGTACCGCTCAGTGTGGGATGGGGTCCTGCAGATTGTGCACAAGGAGGGTATCCGGACTTTCTGGAGTGGCACAGTGCCGTCTCTCTTCCACGTACTCCAGGCAGGTATCCAGTTCACGCTCTACGACCATGCCAAGAATTACTTTGCCCGGAAAGACGGGCCGGAGCTCGCTTTTCTGCAGTACCTTGCCGCCTCAGTCATGTCCAAAACGGTAAGCATGGCTGTCTTGTACCCTACACAAGTAATACGCTCGCAAATTCAGAGCTACAACTTTAACAACGAGGGCCGGAGTGTATGGACGGTGACAAGACGGATCTACCTGCAGGACCGGCTTGGGGGCTTTTACAAGGGCCTCAGCGCCAACATTGTGCGCGTTCTCCCGGCAACGTGCATCACGTTCTTGACCTATGAAACTACCAAGAAGTGGTTGAGGTGATAGTCCGTTGCTGTTGTGCAGGCGTGTGTTACTGTACAGGATATATTTATTATGCCGGATGATACGATTCTGCAGGATGTCAGTGAGGAGCGTGAGACGCGCATCGAAAGATGTTACCTGCATCCAAAGCACACGACTAATGGAACCCACCAACAAAAATCCCTCCAATACCGCTTCGGAAGAGATAGGCAAGCCCACTGCCTGTGATGGACTGATGGGAGCACCTGCAGAGAATCAAGATCGTCTAGTAGAGGACTCTCATACAGAGACAAAGAGAAGGAAGTTGAATGAGGGTAGTGGTTCGGACAGTGGTTCGGATCAAAGAGAGCAAGTTGAAGACGAGATGGAAAATGAGGAGCAAAGTAACGAGCAAATTGAATCGGGATGGTGGCCAAAGACCGTTTCCTGCATCACGGATAAACTCCGGTTCCAAAGCAACACGTACCGCACGGAAGTCCCTATTCAAATTCAGGAAAATCCCAACTCCAAAATTGTCCTAGGCGTGGACGAAGCCGGCCGGGGCCCTGTGTTAGGCCCCATGGTGTACGGGGTTTCCTACTGCTTGGAAAGCTACCAGAGTGAACTCAAGAGGTACGGGTTTGCGGACTCCAAGGTTCTTAAAGAGCATGTACGGACCGAGCTCTTCCAGAAGTTACATGAACCCAGCCACGAGCTCTACCAACACGTGGGTTGGGCGGCCTGCACCATGACCGCCAAAGATATAAGCAACGGCATGCTCCGGAGCGTGCTAGGTGCCGGAGCGTACAATTTGAACGAGCAGGCCCACGACACCACCATCCAGCTCATCAAAGACGTGCTAGGGCAAGGCGTACACGTTACCAGCATCTTTGTCGACACCGTGGGTCCGCCGGCCAGCTATCAGGCCAAGCTCAAGCGGTTTTTCCCCGAAATCGACATAGTGGTCACCAAAAAAGCAGACAGCATCTACCCGATAGTCAGTACCGCGTCGGTGGTGGCCAAGGTCACGAGGGATATGAACTTGAAGTGGTACGGCGAGAACATGGCGCCGTTGCAGGGCCAGAAGCTTGGCCTGGGCTATCCCCTGGACCCAAACACCAGCCGCTGGTTGCACGCCAACGTGGACAGTGTATTTGGGTGGTTTTTTGGTCTCATTCGTTTCCTGTGGCAGACTGCAAAGGACAGCTTGCTCAAGAACGGCGGCGTGCACGTGATATACGAGGAGCAGTGTGTCAACGAGAAGGGCTACAAGGATATCGGCGACGTGCTTGCCAAGCCCGAGTTTTTGATTGACAGCCGCTTTTACGGCCGAGCGGTTGAGCTCTAGACATCAGCAACTCTCCGCTGCCACCTGCCAACTGCTTTACTGCCACTGGACAACTCATACTTGACACTCTAGGCAACAGGACAATTAAGACAAGACTGGCTGATAGCTGTCAGTCTTTAGATCCAATCGTCATTGTGAATACATTGTGGCGCTTACTAGATGAGTGAAATGACCGGGTGATCATACACCACCGAATACTGATCCATACATGCACCAGTACATTTGCAGAGTCCAGGATACATTCATAGAGGTGTTTGGCACAGAGACTCTATGCCTCATTTGTAAGCTAACCTGTAACAGCTGGCTTGAGTACTCTATGGTATAAAGTTAGTACCCTCGGAAGTCGAGAATAAACACCCGTACACCACAAGAAAGGCATTGAGAACACAGGTTCTAGACAAGACGTTGTTGGCCAGGAAAGTATGGTCATTTGCATTGTCAGTACTGACGCCAGGGTTGGAGAGAAGCGGGGCTTGATATCCGGGCAAACAATCCGAGGGTGTTCAATCCGAGGGTGTTCAATACGAGGGTGTTCAATACGAGGGTGTTCAATCCGAGGGTGTTCAATACGAGGGTGTTCAATACGAGGGTGTTCAATACGAGGGTGGGCTAAATCCGAGGGTGTTCAATACGAGGGTGTTCAATACGAGGGTGGGCTAAATCCGAGGGCTCATCCGCCAACTACCCTCCAGAATACAGCGATTTACCCCGAGCAATGTGATACTCGGAGATTCTAAGCGTCACTAGATCCGGCCAGACCCAATTTCCTAATTGGGTAATCACTGACACCGTTTCACGTTTTGTAGAATTGGTGCTATATACAGGCCACCAGGACGTATGTACAGGACGTTAGTTCTTGCAACTACTTCAACACAAATGATAGACGGAATGGTTAACCACCACCAAAGAAGCAGTGAATCTGCGGAAGCCAGAGCCAGTTCGGGACAGCAAGTACATATAATCAAATGTCGGGTGTACAGGTGTGTACCAGGTGTACGGATCCGTATTGTCGGGTGTACGGATCTGTAATGTCGGGTGTACGGATCCATAATGGCGGGTGTACGGATCCGCAATGTCGGGTGTACGGGTCCGTGATTGTCGAGATTGGTGGCCTTGCTCGGAGATCAAGGAGGCCGGTGTACGGATGTCCGGCGGCGGTGGTGTACTGGTGCGCGCCGGACATTGACTCCCGGGCGGAAGACAACCATGCGATGCTCACCTCCCCGACAAAGCAGCTTTCTTCTTCACACAAACACCACCATGTCTGCCTTGTTTGCCCGTAGAGGCGCCGTTGCCTCGTTGCGTGCCGTCGCCATGCACTCCCAGAAGCCAAGCCTCGCATCGTCCTTCTCCGCCCAAATGGCCCTTGCCGCCAGGTTCTATTCCGCCAAGGACTTTCCCTCCCACACCGTCATCAAAATGCCCGCCTTGTCGCCAACCATGACCCAGGGAGGTCTTGCCTCGTGGTCCAAGTCCGTGGGAGATGAATTGACGCCTGGTGAGCCCATTGCCGAGATTGAAACCGATAAGGCTTCCATGGACTTTGAGTTCCAGGAGGATGGCTACTTGGCCAAGATTTTGGTGGAGGCCGGCACCCAGGACATTCCTGTTGGAAAGCCCATTGCCGTTTACGTCGAAGACTCGGCTGACGTGCCCGCTTTTGAAGGCTTCACCGCCGAGGATGCCGGAGAGGGCGAAGCCCTGGCAGCCGAGGCTAAGTCGGAGCCCAAGGAGGAGAAGAAGGACGACAAGAAGGAGGCCGGAGCCGGCGCGGCCGAAAAGTCCGGCGCCGCAAAGGCGGCTTCCGGAACCAAGGCTCCTGCCGGGCGTATCTTTGCCTCTCCATTGGCCAAGACCATTGCCTTGGACAAGGGTATCGCGCTCAAGAACATCAAGGGAACGGGCCCTAACGGCCGGATCGTTGCCAAGGACGTGGAGAACTACAAGGCGCCAGCCGCGGCCTCTCCCGCCACTCCTGCTGTGAGCAGCGGCGCAGCCACATTCGAAGATATTCCTATTAGCGGCATGAGAAAAACCATTGCCAGCAGATTGTTGCAGTCGACCCAGCAATCGCCCACGTACATTGTGCAGTCGCACATCAACGTGAGCAAGTTGTTGAAGTTGCGCCAGTCGCTCAATTCCACTGCTGAGGACCGTTACAAGTTGTCTGTCAACGACTTGTTGATCAAGGCCATTGCCTTGGCGTCGTTGCGGGTTCCCGAGGCCAACTCCGCATGGATGGCCGAGCAGGGTATCATTAGACAATACAGCGTGGTGGATGTTTCCGTGGCCGTGGCCACGCCAACCGGCTTGATCACGCCTATCATCAAGAACGCCCACACCAAGGGCTTGGCCGCCATCTCGCACGAGATGAAGGACTTGGGCAAGAGGGCCAAAGACAACAAGTTGGCTCCAGAGGAGTACCAGGGCGGTACCATCTGTATCTCCAACTTGGGCATGAACCACGCCGTCAACTCGTTCACATCCATCATCAACCCACCTCAGTCTGCCATTGTGGCCATCGGAACCGTGGAGAAGAAGGCCGTTCCTTCTTCCGTCAATGAGCAAGGCTTTGTGTTCGAGGACTTCATGACCGTCACCGGTACCTTCGACCACAGAACCATTGACGGAGCCAAGGGAGGCGAGTGGATCCGCGAGGTCAAGAAGATTGTCGAGAACCCCTTGGAGTTCTTGATCTAGAGCACTGTTTATAGACTGTATACTAAGTGTTCAGTGTGTACAACGCCTACGCCAATAGTGGCTGGAGTAGTCCCTCCTGCACATACCCCTCGATAAAATCTCACCCTATTCTTCTTCAACACCATGACTCTTACTACCATCTACATTGCCCGCCACGGCTACAGATCCAACTGGCTTCCGCCACCGCACCCCCCTAACCCCACCGGAATCGATAGCGACCCCGTTTTGGCGCCGCACGGAGTGGCGCAGGCAAACGAGCTAGCCGCCCACGTCAGCGCCCTTAGCGCCGACGCCAGGCCCCAGATGATCGTTTCTTCCCCCTTCTACAGATGCGTAGAGACGTCGCAGCCAATCGCAAAGGCGCTAGGTGTCAAGATCGGCATCGATACCGGAATCGGCGAGTGGTTCAAGAAAGACCGAGGGGTCATTCCTACGCCCGCAAAGTACGAGCAGCTTCGGGAGTTTTTCCCGGAGATCGGGAGCGAGGAGCTCTGGAGCGGGTCCGGAGTGGTTCCTTCCGCTTTGGGCGAGGCCGAGACGGACATTTTCGAGCGGGCCCGCCGGTTTTGGGCGTCGTTTGTGCCAAAGTTCGAGCAGCAGTACCCGGACATCACGTGCGTGCTCTTGGTGACGCATGCAGCAGCCAAGATTGCGCTTGGCATGGCGTTGATGGAGTATCGGTCTGTGCACGACGACATTGACTTCCCGGGACAGACCAAGCTTCGGGCCGGCGCCTGTTCTCTCGACAAGTATGTGCAGGAGGCAGGCAAGTGGCGGTTGAAGGAGAACGGGCGCACGGACTTCCTCAGCCATGGCGAGGAGATGAACTGGAATTTCGACGTGAAGTTTGAGGCCGGGTCCGACGAGGACATCAAGGCCAGGGGGGTGCAGAGAGAGAGGGAGGAACAGGAGAGGGGGGAGCAACAGGACAGAGAGGCCAGAGAGGTGGAGAAAAACGGGGTCGGCAAGGATCACAAGCAAAGGAGCAAGCACACCGACTACGAGGTACGTACTTAATACACATCGGTACGGATGTTACTAACAACAGGAACTCTTCTTTGCCATTGACGTGCCCGTGGTGGCACCGTCGTTTTACGACGATATGCCCCGAGAAGGAAGACACCCAGAGGACACCGGGCTCACGGACCAGTTGCTCATCAACCCCAATGCCAAGTTGCAGATGACGGAGTTGGACCACGAGCACCCGCTCTTTAAGATCTCCGACAACGCCAATGCCACTGCAGACCCCGAGTCGGTGTTTTTCAGCAATTTGAGTGCTATCGATGGCCAGATCTACAAGACCACGTGGCGCAAGCTTCTCGGCACGGAGATGATCTTCGATGACCATGGCAATTTGGTGGGGACCGTGCGCGAGCACTTGGTGCCCGAGTCGGCGGTCAAGCAGAAGTCGCCTGAAGGTGGCTCTGTGCCGGAGGAAGCCCAGGAGGGGGACACCAGGTCGGCGTTTTTGAAGAAGGCCATTGCCGTGGCCAAAAAGAGGGAAACGGGGCAGTGAAGGCCTTGTGCTCTCGCATACAAAAGCTTCTTAGACTAGTGCTTGATCTGTATCTTCAGCAGATGGTGAATCCGGTCAATCGGGAATAAGGTTAATGAGACTAAGGTTAATGAGACTAAGGTTAATGAGACTAAGGTTAATGAGACTCAGGTCAATGGAGATAGGTCTGTGGAGATAGGTCTGTGGAGATAGGTCTGTGGAATAAAGGTGAAATCGCCATGTGCTCAATTTTCAAGTCTCGAATCTGGTCGTACACTCAGGGAACATTTACAAGACTGGGCTGTCTAGATGACTGGGCTTCCATGACTGTGCAGGAACTGAGGCAGATTAAGTCTTACGCCTTCGACTTGATCGTACTGCTGCGTCTGGTCGATTGGATCGATGCTTTAATTCGACATGTATCATTGGGTTGTTACTTTGACCAAAGATACTATTCTTAAGACTGTGATCACTGCTGACTGATCACTAACTTATCACCTTGTCAAAAGATGCATTCTGATGTGTTTCTCGTTTGAGAGGCTTGAAGAATGAGAATTATACGGCTCCGGACCAAGGAATGCAATCCCGGGAATTTCCAGGAGCGGCCTAAAAGAAATGGCTGATTTACTGCGCCAAGCTCATATGGTGATCTTGTATCGTGGCCTCCGCACTGTCAAAGACTGAAAGACTGAAAACTGAAAGACTGAAAGACTGAAAGACTGAAAGACTGAAAGACTGAAAACTGAAAGACTGAAAACTGAAAGACTGTTACAAGATACATCTACTCATCGCTAACTGGCACTCTGCCAGTTGCTTGTGGTTTGATGGTGGCTAGTCCTGAAAACAGTCTCTTGCGGACAATGCAGGCCCCGGAACAATCCCAATCTGTGAAGCAGTCTGAACTACATCCAAGGGACATACCTCGTACCCGTCTCAATTGATGCCAGGTTTGGTCCGGCCTGCATACAGAAGACCACATGGGCTAATCCCAGCATCCATGGCCTAATCCGGACTCACCATCCGCAAATTCCCGTTCCACCCTTGTGAACTTACAGCTGCACGAACCAAGCAATTCACTAGAGAAGCGTACTTGTCTATTTTTTTTTGCATATCATTTATTGAATGTTGCTGGTGGTGTACGGGTGTGTATCCTCTACTCGCGGCGCTCCAGCGTGCTTCATGTGCTGCACCATGTGGACTTCCAGCGAACTCGACTGTTTCCTCCTGTATGACTTTGTGCTTGGGTCGTCGTCGCCCCGGCGCCAAGAAATCCTCCAGCTGAACCTCGGCATCTCGAAATTCCGCGTCGTCAAGTCCACTTTTGAGGAGAACCTCCCCAAAGATGGCCTGGACGTCGAGTACGTGACCAAAACGGCACAGCTCAAGGCCCAAAGCATTCTCTCACAGATCCAGCATCCGTCGGTGGTATTGGTGGCCGATACTGTGGTGTCATGTGGGGGCCAAATCTACGAAAAGCCCGAAAACGACCAACATCAGTTGCACATGCTTGAAAGCTACAAGCTGGACGCGGTCAAGGTGATTACGGCCGTCCACGTGTTTTTGGTTGCCGACGGGAAAGCCCAGAAGCACGTTTCTGGGTGTGAAAGCACGGAGCTTGTGTTTGACTCTACGCTTAGTGGGGATGCCTTGCACCAGTACGTCCAGAGTGGCGAAGGGCGGGACGCAGCGGGTGGGTTCAAATACCAGGGGCTCGGTAGCATGCTCTTCCGGGAACTTCGGGGCGATTACTTCAATGTGGTGGGTTTGCCTGTGAAGTTAACCCAGGCCTTGATACTGCAGACAGTGGCAGACACCAATCTGAGGAAATAAACGGGAAAAAGGAGAGGATTGGGTTTGCCCTGAATGGAAAGAAAAACGGCACGGGAGCACCGCAACAAGGGGAAGAACGAGAGAACTGGACAAGGATGACTTGGCTACTTATCTGCAGTACGGCCCAGAGTTCACTATATTTCCGCCCAACCAGTGGCCAAGCTCGCTCCAATGCTTGGGAGGACCTTCTTTTTGTATCTCGGATGCTGCCTCAATGCTGCTAGGTCTTGTCTTCAGATCCATGTCTGTCAGGCACAGGATCGCGGCCTGCATACAGCGCGCAGTTTTTCTCGATGAGATGTTTCTCTCACTGCAATACTCTTCACACCATGGCCAAACAAGCATCCAGACCCCCCAAGCGCGCCTCGCGGGCGGCCTCCATGGCGGAAAACGCCTCCGACGACTTCTCTAGCTCGGAAGATGATTTTTCCGGGCCCGAGGATGTGCAAATGGCCAACCCTGAGGCCTCCACAGAGCCAGCCGGCCATAAAGTGCAGCTCCAGAAAACGGCCGCCGCAGATGCACCCTTCAAACCCAAAGAAAGAGCGGTGATTTTCATCGGGCTGCTTCCCAAGCAGTTCCAGGAAAAGGAAATGCGCAAGTACTTCTCTCAATTCGGAGACCTTGTGAAGGTCCGGTTGGCACGTGACCGCAGAAGTGGCGCCTCCAAGCTCCATGGGTGGGTGGAGTTTGCCAAGATGGCCGATGCCCGAATTGCTGCCGAAACCATGAACAACTACCTTTTGTTCGGCAAGATGTTGAAGGTGGTGGTGATGGAACTGCCCCCAGCAAACTTGTTTCCTGCCAACTACAGAGAGAGCTTTAGCGAATACGACTGGAGATCTGCCGAGTACAAGAAGGAAACCGCGCCCAAGCCTTTGGAGGAGTGGAAGGCTTTGCAGGCAGTGTACGAGCTGGAGAAGGCGCTGCATCTTAAGCATTTGAAGACGTTAGGGTTTGACTATAGTCTTGGGACAGAGACGAAGGAGACAGCGGAGAAGGAGGAGAAGTCCAAAGATGACTCCAAGGCAAAGGTGACCAAGGCAAAGGTGACCAAGGCAAAGGTGACCAAGCCAGCTAAGAAAGCAAAGGCCAAGAAGTAAACCGGTCTGAGACCGGCACGTCATGCATATGGCTCGCAGCCAAGAATAGAACAAGGATCGAGTACCCCTGTATCGTGTAGCACCAGGCAGCGTCTATGCTAAACACTAAGCATGGGACGGGCCTAGGCCCCTGCGAATCAGTACACCACAGTAAGGCCCGTGCGAATCAGTACACCACAGTAAGCAAGCACTCCGAGGTAAGTCCAAACTGTTGATATCAGCCTGAAACATCCGATCCGAACACGCCATCTCCATCCACATGGCCAAAAAGAACAAAAAGCCCCAGCCCAGCGCGGCACCTCCGCAGTCGTTTGAGTTCCCAGCAAACTACTACGGGCTCGCATCGTCGCTCCAAAAGCAGTATTTCTTTCCGCAGCCGCAGGTGGTGCTCCAGGACCAGATCATCACCATCGACCACTTCTTCAGCAGCTCGCTCTGCAGCGAGCTCATTGCCGGTTTCGGAAAGCTCGCCCTCGAAACAACCCCCCTCGTCAAAAGCAAGCACTACGCCGCCCGGTTCAACGACCGCGTGTCTATGCACTCCCCCGGGGCCGCCGACGCCCTCTGGAAGTACTTGCAGCAGCTCCTCGATACCGACGACACCAGGCGTGCGTTCGCCGGCGCATGCAGCCTCAACCCCAACCTCCGCATCTACCGCTACACCAAAGGCCACCACTTTGGCAAGCACTACGACGAGCAGGTCACGTGCGCGTTGGCACATGACGAGCGTCGTTCGGGCATCACCCGCTGGACGCTTCTCGTGTACCTCACGGGTGGCGACGAGTTTTCCGGCGGCGGCACGGTGTTCCACGGGCTCGGCGACCCGCTCAACATCCACCCCTCGAAGGGCATGGCGCTTTTGCATAAGCATGGAGACGACTGCTTGGCGCACGAGGCCGAGGAGGTGTATGCAGGCACCAAGTGGGTTCTCCGGTCGGACGTGACGTTTCCGACGTAGCTGTCGACTAAAGACAAGTGGCTAGGGCACAGAGCGCTTGTGTGCAGTACGGGCATTGGAGACGCCTGATTATGGGGGTATCGGGCCGGCCACTTCAAAACGAGGCACCGGGAAACCATCCTAAGTGCAGACAATGCAGGCCATGGCCTGGCTTGATATCTTGCAAGTTCCCATGGGTGCTTTTCAGCGGGGTGCATGGCTCTTTACACAGGGCGTACGAAAGTATTACACTTCAGTGGACATATCCAGGATTATAGGACGTGGTTTGAGGACAATGTTTGAATTATAGGGCTAGTGTTCAAGTTTCAATAATTGTTGATATTGAGACGTTCACCAGACGTTCACCAGATGTTCACCAGACGTTCACCAGATGGATTGAAACATGGAAGCTAATCTCTGAGATCACGTGGCGGAGCACGTGATCGTGCCGGTGTTTCCGTGACGTCACTGTACGTGGAGTGCTGCTCCCAAACACATGAATCTATGGACGTCTTCTCGTGCTCATGATGTCTTGTCAACGAGTACTTAGCAGGTTCGAGTCAAGGTCTTCGTAGATGCTTTGTATGCAGATGGCTAAGGCATTACGTACAGGTCTTAGGGGAGTGGAACTTAGACGAGAGGACTGTGCAGGTCTTAGACGAGAGAAGTATAAAGACGCACTGAGACCCCGTCTCAGGACGCTGGTCTGCGTACAACTTGCATTTCCCTGTATACTTGAATATACTAAAACATAGGTTGAAATGTCTAGCGTGACTGCAGCCTCAATAGTGGACCTGACACGGTTGACACAGATAGATCTAGATAATTCTGTCTAGAGTTATAGATACACGCCAGTTATTGGTACTTTGTGTGTTGATGATTCCTCGAGGAATCAAGCGGTCTTATAGAATATTCGGCATTTCTGTCCGTGGCTAACAGCAGTTGGGCGAGATAAGAAAGAGCTAGTCGTTTCCGGGTAGGACTCAAAAAATGACTAACCCAATCTGATCCAGGCTTTTTATCGATGGGTAGTGCGCTAACCATCGAGTCTAGCGGTCTAGATACACGAGAGGTAGACAGAAATAGAGAAATAGACAGAGTAATGTAGACAGAGTAATGTAGACAGATAGAGAAAAGTAGACAGAAATAGAGAATATAGAGAAATAATACAGATGGCAGATATCTTTTTATAGTTGGAACGAATGGTCGTGACGGGCAATAGTCATGAGGATATGCTCAATGGGTGCAAAATCCTGCAGCAATGCGAACGCGACCACTGCCACCCGTTTCCCAGGACGGCTTCAACGGCAAACACAGAAGCATCAAAAGTTTGTATGACGACTATGCGATGGTAGCACTTATTCAGTCTACCAAACAGCATGTCCAGTACCAAGCCAAGAGTAACGTTCATATGGATCGACCAAAATCGATTATTAACAGTACTGCTTTACCTTAAGCTATAAACTTACTAAGCTATAAACTTACGCTATAAACTTACCTTAAAGGTTAGACAGGATTGAATACCGGGACTAAACATACCCAATCCATGCAGGACCAACTACTATGGTACGCTGGAATGATAATACTGGCTAGCACAAACGCCAAGGTCAAGACCGGCCGGCTGACATTCCCGAGTGCTAAGTACCGAGCAGATGCCTGCCTGATGAATGTCCTGATTAAGCGGGCAATATCCTCAGTATCTCCAGCGGCCGCTTTGAAGGGCAAGATGTACGGTTGCACCGCGGGCACGGCACCCGGATTGTATTGAAAAAGGGGATTTTCTGTGGCTTTGCATATCCACCACCTCGGACGAGTGCAGGTTGGCCACCACACATATTTTACTGTAGTTCGCCTGCACATGGCGAATCTTGCCGATATGGCAAGGCAGAAGTTCGGGAAAAGTGAAGGCCGAGACGGCCTTGTTGCAAGGCACACTTCCGCGTCAGGAAGAAGGACATTTTTTGGATCGGCTGACGTGCGTTGACCGAGAGTTGCATGAGCATGTATTCTGTTGCATCAAGTGGAGGTGGAGTAGTTTTCCTAGAGAGGTACCAATGTAGAGGTTTGCCTCGTGGCATGCGAAACAGGAAATGATTTCCGGCGGCTCTATGGGGAGTTCAAGTGCAGGGCTGAGCCAGAACCCGAGAGGAAGCGGGCCGCTTTCGGAAACGTTTGTGGAGACTTTCTCGGAGTCATTTTCCTGTTCCAGGAGCTGTTTAGCTTCAACAAACACGTGTTTCAGGGAGGGCTCTTTGATTTTGGCCTTTAATTCCTCACCTTTGAACTTCTTTTGAATTAGAACCACACTGGGTTTTGACACTGGATTTTACATTGGGCTTTCCACTGACTGCCAGTCTCGTTGTACCCAAGCCTTAAATGTCATGGTGTTTAGAACCAGTCTCATGGTCTATGGATTCTCCCTCATGGTTTTCAGAGCCTTCCCTAATGTTATGCTATGCTTAGATCTTCAACCGAAGCAAAACAATCGGTGTCAGTAACCCTTTCCTGCATTTTCCTGTTCAATGTCCAAGGGAGTAAAAGATCTGGCGAGAACCCTAGTTGAAAGGAACTCCATAAATACGATCCTACAGTCATTAAGATATCTCTAGTATCCCTGAACGGGCGAGTTCCTACTAGAGTAGCCGATCAGGAAGAGTAATTCCAACGAGGCTTATAGTTCGGACGATCCTAAGTATTGATAAGCAGGAAGCTTGCGAATACAGGCTGAGCCCAAGTCGCATATAATTCTAACAAAATAATGAAGCATAAAAAAGATCCAATAAATTAGATCGTTAATTAAGAAAAGATTTACATATGCCTATAAAAAGGTATTTAACTATTTAATATGCTTTATATAACGTTTTTGTTGAGTTACTTATTTTCAGTAATACATATTTCCGTTCTTGTTTATACCTACTAAACTGAAGCCCCATAGATGTACATGATGAAATGCATTTTATGTATAGATATAAAACTCTTCATACGTAATTTTGATTAAATTTAATTTATCAATAAGGATTATTATTCAATCTCATAAAAATTGAGAATAAAATTCTTCACTTTCAAAGAACATTTATATCTTCTTATTTCTAAATATTATATTTTAGAAACTAAATTTAAATCACAATATAATTTAATCATAATTTAATCATAATTTAATCATAAGTATAGACGGCCATGACTGGGAAGGATTGGGAAAGCCTCAGAAGCTAGCATCCATCTCCTGAATGCATGATGATTCAGTCATTGGAAAGCCAGAATTGTGGTTCAGGGTGTTCTAGGCCTACAACTGGGAGTAGGCATGGACCCAGTGTGAAGTATAGAAGGGACGGACGGACAGGGACGGACGGACAGTCAAGTGGTAAGTAGACAGTAAAAGCCAGTGTTTATGTTGACCAGCCAGCTCTCCCCAACGTGACCGTATCTGTGGAGTGAGCAGTCTCCAGCACCGCATCCAGCCACACAAGCCAGCCCAGTCCTAAAGTCTGTATGATTCTTTTAGCATTATATGCATTGTAGCGTAGTGTAGTGTAGTGTAGTGTAGTGTAGTATAGTGTAGTGTAGTGTAGTGTAGTGTAGTAGTATAGTAGTATAGTAGTATAGTAGTATAGTAGTATAGTATAGTCTAGTCTAGTATAGTATAGATAGTATAGTATAGTATAGTAGTATAGTATAGTATAGTATAGTCTAGCATAGTCTAGTCTAGTCTAGTATAGTATAGATAGTATAGTATAGTAGTATAGTAGTATAGTAGTATAGTAGTATAGTAGTATAGTAGTATAGTAGTATAGTATAGTAGTATAGTAGTATAGTAGTATAGTATAGTATATACCTGCGTTGATCACACCTATTACTGACCCTGAAGGAATACATCTAACCCCCAATTCCAGCGGCGTCTTCTAATCGACACAAGAGCTTGTAAAGTGCATATCTCCTAGAAGTAGATACTGGCTAGGGTCCCAGGCAAGAGCACAGAACGGTCCGTTTGCATATTCCCAGAGATCCTACTGAAAATGTCAACGACTCACAACTACAAAGTCCAGTGTATCAGAATCCAAACTAGTGTAGTGTAGTGTAGTGTGTAGTAGAGTATAGTACTATACTATAGTATAGTATAGTAGTATAGTAGTATTATGTCGTGTGTAGTATAGTAGTAGAGTATAGTAGTAGAGTATATTAGTGTAGTAGTGTAGTGTAGTATAGTAGTAGAGTATAGTAGTGTAGTATAGTAATATAGTAGTATAGTATAGCAGTACAGTATACTATAGTAGTATACTATAGTAGTAGTGTAGTGTAGAAGTGTAGTGTAGTGTAGTGTAGAAGTGTAGTGTAGTAGTATAGTATAGTAGTGTAGTAGTATACTATAGTAGTAGAGTATAGTAGTAGAGCATAGTAGTATACTATAGTAGTGTAGTGTAGTAGTATACTATAGTAGTATAGTGTAGTAGTGTAGTGTAGTGTAGTAGTGTAGTAGTGTAGTGGCTCATTTGGTACCGTGAATTGAGTATGCCTTTAATGAATCTGAACAATGACGCCTTTGTAGGTAGAAATTGCAGATCCCATAGTATCTTCTATGCTGCAACTATACGTCACAACAATAAACACAGACGGGGCCCTGGAACATGATGGAGTCAGCAGGTGAGTAGTAGTCTATCACTATCAGAACAAGCAGTAGTCGTACTCAATACCATTTGAGTAGTAGTGAGTAGTACATTGTAGTAGAGTGCTTAGTAAGTGGTATAGTGCAGATGTAGAAATACATCTATCAATTTCACAGGTCATTGTATAGTGGTATAGTAGTGTAGTAGTGTAGTGTAGTAGTATAGTATACTATAGTAGAGTATAGTATACTAGTAGTAGAGTATAGTATACTAGTAGTAGAGTATAGTAGTAAAGTAGTAGAGTATAGTAGAATACTATAGTAGTAGAGTATAGTAGAATACCATAGTAGTAGAGTATAGTAGAATACTATAGTAGTAGAGTATAGTAGTAGAGTATAGTAGTAGACTATAGTATTATAGTATAGTAGTAGAGTATAGTAGTACACTATAGTAGTAGAGTATAGTGTAGTAGTAGAGTATAGTAAAGTAGTTTTCAACTTATGTTTTAGTATATATCAATATACAGGGGGATGTAAGTTGTACCTTACAAGACCGACGTTCTGAGGCGGGGTCTCAGTACCTCTTATACTTCTCTTCTCGTCTAGGCCTTGCACAGCGCTATTGTCTAAACCTTGCACAGTCCTATTGTCTAAACCTTGCATACAACATATCCACGAAGTACCTCGTCTCCGTACATGCTAGGTACTCGTTGACAGTAGTAGAGTATAGTAGTAGAGTATAGTAGTAGAGTGTAGTAGTAGAGTATAGTAGTAGAGTATAGTAGTAGTGTAGTATACTATAGTAGTAGAGTATAGTAGTAGACTATAGTATTATAGTATTATAGTATAGTGTAGTAGTATACTATAGTAGTAGTGTAGTAGAGTATAGTAGTATAGTAATAGAGTATAGTGTAGTAGTAGAGTAGAGTATAGTAGTATACTATAGTAGTATACTATAGTAGTAGAGTATAGTAGTAGAGTATACTATAGTAGAGGTTCCTAGGTATACCGTCCAAGTTCTTCCGAATAAATGGATCTTGGGTGAAGTCAGGTTTGTCTTCTCTTTTCAATTGTGATTCCTGAGCTTTGCCTTCTCGACTTGTCTTTCAATTCTCGTCTGGATCCCATGGAATTCTGTAGACGACGACGTTGCTTCCTTGAGCTTCGACTAGTGGTGGTATTAACTCTTTGCTCCTTTCAATATCTTTGAGTTCAACGGATGGAGTATAAGCTCTTTCTATTCTTGCATATCATTTGATCGGAAATGGCGTTTGATAGTTAATTCTTTTAGTTCTTTGGTCTGGTTAGGATATCGTCTGTCACATGGGAATCTGTGTCTTCGATGTTCCGGGAACGACTTTGTAGGCTTATCGTTCCTGTTTCAAGAATTGTATCATACTGTCACTTCAAGAATTGTACTGTCACTTCAAGAATTGTATCATTAATCTCTTCCATATTCGTATGGTCAACACTTCACTAATTTTGATTCATTGAACATTTCCTTTTGGTATGGTCCTGCCTGTATGATCTTTCGTAACAATATTCTGTTGGGTCGGACCTACACTTCGTGCAACTCCGTTCGGTTGTTTCATAATTTGATTTTAAGCTTACAATTTAAACTGAGCTACTAGTATAGTACTAGTGTAGTAAAGTAGTAGAGTATAGTAGTATAGTAGTAGAGTATAGTAGTAGAGTATGGTAGTAGAGTATGGTAGTAGAGTACAGTAGTATATTAGTAGAGTATATTAGTAGAGTATAGTAGTGTAGTACAGTATACTATAGTAGTATAGTATAGTAATATAGTATAGTAGTGTAGTATAGTAGTAGAGTATGGTAGTGTAGTATAGTAGTATACTATAGTAGTAGAGTATAGTAGTAGAGTATAGTAGTAGAGTATAGTAGTGTAGTATAGTAGTATAGTAGTGTAGTAGTGTAGTGTAGTAGAGTATAGTAGTAGAGTATGGTAGTAGAGTATGGTAGTAGAGTACAGTAGTGCAGTGTAGATGAGCTGGTCTGTGTCCATATGATCCAACTACTGTGACGACGATAGCCACACGCCAGGCCCCAGGGCCAGAACCTACTGATTCTGCATACCCGGAAAGCTGTCAGCTTGAACCACTATTGGTGTAATCCTGGCTTCTGACTGACGAGAGTTTCTTCCTTCAAGCGGCCAGATGCTCACAAACGCCCTCCACAGGCTGAGCATGCTTGCCGGTTGACTGCTGTTCTATTCTGTTCTATTCTAATCTATTCTATTCTAATCTAATCTATTCTAATCTAATCTAATCTATTCCATTCCATTCCATTCCATTCTAATCTATTCAATTCCATTGTAATCTAATCTATTCTATTCTAATCTATTCTAATCTATTCTAATCTATTTCTATTCTATTTCTAGTCTATTCTGTTCTATTCTAATCTATTCTAATCTATTCTAATCTATTTCTAATATATTCTAATCTAATCTAATCTATTCCATTCCATTCTATTCTATTCCATTCCATTCTATTTTAATTGTTAGACCCTTTGTTAACGTTTAGTACTTTTGTTCGTTGATGCCTCCTTCCAAGGGGATCCCGGTGTCTATATAGGCGAACAGCCCCGACGTTCGGCTGTTCGTTCGAGGGCCGAAGGGGGGATTCCCCACTCCCATGATTCCCTTCTGGAGATTCCGTCTGGAGATTCCCTTCTGGAAGTGGGGAAACGGTTAGTCAGGCCATCATCAGGCCATCATCAGGCCATGGCAGACCGTGCCTTTCCGTCTTTCTGGGTGTCTGACACTCCCCTCTCTGATCGAGCAGCGTAGGCTTTCTCTGATCCTAACACCATTCTATTCTAATCTATTCTAGTCTATTCTTTCTATTTTTCTAATCTATTCCTAATTTTTTCTAATCTAATCTAATCTATTTCTATCTATTCTAATCTATTTCTATCTATTCTAATCTATTCTATTTCTATTCTAATCTATTCTATTTCTATTCTATTCTAATCTATTTCTAATTTATTCTAATCTATTCCTAATTTATTCTATTCTATTCTATTCTATTCTATTCTATTCTATTTTAATCTATTCTATGCTATTTCTAATCTATTCTAATCTATTCTAATCTAATCTATTCTATTTCTAATCTATTAGTAATCTATTCTATGCTATTTCTAATCTATTTCTAATCTATTTCTAATCTATTTCTAATCTCTATTCTCTCTTGTCTATTCTCTCTTGTCTATTTCTATTTCTATTTCTATTTTATTTCTATTCTATTATATTCTATTCTCTAATCTCTATTCTCTAATCTCTATTCTCTCTTGTCTATTTCTATTTCTATTTCTATTTTATTTCTATTCTATTATATTCTATTCTCTAATCTCTATTCTCTCTTGTCTATTTCTATTTCTATTTCTATTTTATTTCTATTCTATTATATTCTATTCTCTAATCTCTATTCTCTCTTGTCTATTTCTATTTCTATTCTGTTTCTAATCTACTTCCATTCTATTCTAATCTATTCTAATCTATTTCTAATCTATTCCTAATTTATTCTATTCTATTCTAATCTATTCTATTCTATTCTAATCTCTATTCTCTCTTGTCTATTTCTATTCCATTCCATTGTCAGTGTCCGTTAATCCACCAAGCCTGTTGCTTTCGTCCTTTGCCCTCCAACAATGTCTCCAGAGATCAGAAATTAATGGCTCTGCGCTCTGAAAGCTAGTCTGGATCTTGATATGCAATTAAGCGAGTGCAAAGTTGCAATCCTCATTCACCATGAAGATTCAAAGTGGCCAACCGATAAGTGTACGGAAGGATAAGGGTCTAATATTATGTCTGTATGGATAATTATGGTAATTAGGACAGATGGATATAGGATTAGAAATTAGGATAATAGTTAAGTAAAGTATAGATAATAGGAAGTGTGGATTATATAATTAGACAAGTTGGATAAGTAATGCGACAAGTATAAGTGGATAATTAGAGTATGAATATTAGAAGGATGAATATTAGGATTATGAATATTAGAAGTATGAATATTAGAAGTATGAATAATTAGAGTATGAATATTAGAAGTATGAATATTAGGATTATTAGAATAAGTATCCAAATAGGGATATTTAGTTATTAGATAAATAGAAGTATGGATATCTAGTTATTAGATAAATAGATAAGTTTAGACCCCCGATGGGTAACGCACTACCCATCAGGACCAGATAAAGCCACGCTGTTCGAGAATCTTCTAGAAGAAACATTCCCTTTTGGAATCTTCTAGAAGGGAGACATGGGAGGAACGAGCTCCACTACGGCACTCGAACAGTCGAACGCCGTAGCTGTTCGCCTATATATAGACCCCGGGAGCCCCTTGTAAGGAGGCATCAACGAACAAATACACTGATCGACAAAGTACCAAACGTTATCAAAGAATCTAACATAAGTATGAATATTAGGATTGTTAGATAAACAGTATGAATATTAGGATTATTAGATAAACAGAGTATGAATATTTAGTTATTAGATAAATAGAGTATGAATATTTAGTTATTAGATAAATAGAGTATGGATATTTAGTTATTAGATAAACAGAGTATGAATATTTAGTTATTAGATAAATAGAGTATGTGTGAACAAGTACAGATAATTCTGAAAAGTCGGGAAGTATTCATGCGTTAGTTCTATACCGTCTTATACTTGATCAGTATTTGATACTTTTATCGTAGATTACTTATAGTCTGGCTGGTTCAAAGCTCCTGAGTATATTACCACAGAGTGTCCACTTGCTAGACCGTAGAGCAGTCTTATCCACCCAATGGGATGCACTGACCATCGGGGACTTCATGGATTATCAGGATTTGGAGAGTATGCATAGTACGAGTGATAAATAGGATTAGATAATATAGAATAGTATGAATTAGAAAAATAGCTTCACGACGCACCGTCACAAGTTGCTCTGGCGAAGCATCTTCCTGTACTCAACAAAGGTGTCCTCGTTAGCGCATAGGCCTCCACAAACAACCACAATGAGAATGTCGTCGGGCCCAAACCCAAGCGTGTTCAAGTGGTCCACCTGTTCATACACAAACGACAACGCCGCCCCACACGCAGGCTCCACGTGCACGCCAAAGTCCCGCTGGAACTCTAGGCTGGACCGCACTGCACATAGGTCGTCCACCATCACGAGTTCATCGTTTCTCTGCTGGAAGAGCTCCAACGTCTCCGCAGACACATACGAGCATGCGAGCGACGTGGCAAGCGTCTGCGGCTGCTCAAGAGTCACCACCCGGCCCGCCTGCACGGCACTGTGGAGCGTAGGTGCTTGCGAGGTTTCTGCCAAGAGGCACTGCGCACGTGACCGCCGCCGCTGCAACCCACTCACGATGCCGTTGTAGAGCCCGCCGCCGCCGACGGAGCACGCCACGCCTCGCACCCGGGCCTGGTCGGAGCCGCTTAGCTGCAGGAACATCTCCTCCACCATTTGCGAGTGGCCCTCCCAGATGAGCGGGTTGTCGAACGGATGGCAGAAGATCGCCTGCTCCGGGCACGACGCCATGAGCCTTTGCGCCTGCACACACGCGTCCTCGATCGTCTGCCCGTGCACCACCACTTGGGCCCCGTATGCCTGCAACTTGCTGATGATGTGTGCTCGGCACACCTTCGGAACAACCACCGTGCACGCCACGCCGTAGAACCTCAGCGTGTACGCCGCAGCCAACCCGGCATTGCCGCCGCTCGACGCAAACACCCGTACCCCCGCACGTGACCCCGCGGCACGTGCCGTACTCACCGCCCGCCCGATCATGTGGCCGATGCCCCGCAACTTGAAGCTGCCGGACGGTTGCTCGTATTCGTTCTTGAAGAACACGCGGCAGGGAATCGCCCGTTTTCGCCGGACGACGTCCGTGACTTCCACGAGAGATGTCGTCACCGAGGGCTGCTCCTGTGGTGTCTGGGTGTGATGCTGTAAAGACATGGACCTTAGGACACTGGAGACGCTGTTCGGGATACCTATGTTTGGAGATATACCTCTGTGTTTCACCAAGTGTCGGAGGACCCCCACTATATATGTGGCTGGGAATTATACTTCCGCAGGTGCATAACAATCGGCGCGGAAGTGCACTTCCGCACATTTTCCTCTGGTGTGCCTGAATTAGCTCGAACGGAATCTCGAGAGGGAAGAACTGCCCGAGACGGGCCTGGAATTGCCGTCTTTTTGTGCCCGGGAGTGCCCGTAAGAGCGATCAATTGAATCAAGTAAAAAGTGCCCCGCCGAAGAAGGGGTTAAATTCGCCAGTCCCGGTTGACACTTTGATCCTGGTTGACACTTTGGCAGTCATGGTTGACACTTCGGCCCACACCTAAGCCGACCAGAGGTGACATGCACGCGTCACGTGACCCGCCCACGTGACAGCCGTTTACGGGCCGTGGCGCCCTAATTCAATGGCGCCCGGCCCAGTGCTTGTCGCTGGGCCCAAAATGATCCGGTTCTCTCCTTCAACAAGTCAATGTGACAGTTTTCGAGGACCTCAAGAGGTTTGACGAGGAGTCACGTGCGCCGGCACGTGCGCAGGTGCATCTCGCGGATCACCGCAACCAATCTTCACGCCATGGCGTCACCCATTTTCATCTCGAACCCGCCTCCGGGGTTCTCCGTCTTGGCGGTGCTCCGAGGCATGCAATTGGCGCTTTTGGGCGGCTACCGCCTGTTGCAAAACCCTCGGCTCTTCCAGTCTGCATACTACGCCCGGGCGCTAGACGCCATTAAATACTCCATCTTCATCCAGCTCGTGCTCTGGGCGCCCGTCGTGGCGCTCCGAGTATTTGCCAACTTCGTGGGTCTATTTGTGAGCAGTGGCCTTTTGGAGTCGCTGGCGAATTGGCTCAGGGACTTCCAATTTGGCGTGCTCAACTTGGGCGTGTTCTTCACGTCCATTTCCAGGCACTTCAGCTCCCAATTGGACGACCTCTTCTTGCTGAGTTTAAAATTCATTGATGAGTCGTACGCAAGGAAACACCCGGAGAGGCCCGACCGCCAGTTCCACCAGAACTTGGTGGAGCTTTCGCATGAGTCGCCAACTCCTCCGGGAAAGGGTCTTTTCAACGTGCAGTCGTGGCGGGACAAGTATAATTCGTCGCAGGACTTCTCGACGTTTGTCGGGCGCCACTGCTATAAAATGGCGTTCAACGTGGCGGTGTTTTTGTTGAGCAAGTTGCCGTACGTGGGTCACGTGATCCTTGGCCTCATGTCCTTTTACAATCTCAACGACAAGATCGGCACAGACCGTGCGGTCATCATATTCATTGTGTTGCAGGCCGTGCCCAGGCATTATGCGGTGGTGTTTCTTACCACCTATTACGGGCTGCGTTCCATGGTGCATGATCTCTTGCTACCGTATTTCAGCCGCGTGCGCTTCACCAACCGGGAGAAGGAGCAGTGGATCAAGTCACGTGAAGGCCTTCTATTCGGCTTCGGGTTTCTGTTTTTCTTCCTCATCCGGAGACTCCCCTGGATCGGCCTTGTCATCTACGGCTTTGCCGAGACGTCGGTGGCTTACTTGGTCACCAAAGTCTCCGACCCGCCGCCAAGTGCTCCTAGCAAACTCATCCACTGGAACCAGACGCAGTTGGTGTGGAATAAGGAAAAGGAGCAAGGGGTTTTGCAGGGCGATTTTGCCTCCTCCGACGAGGGCTTCTCGCCCATCCCTGGGTCCTTCATCTTCCATAGTTCATAGTATCCCATGTCTAAACACCCTTCTTGAGTTGAAACGTACGGGTGCCCGTGTAGATGCAGTAGTCCAACTGCCTGCAGATAGCCTGCGCTATGTAGGACTCCCCAAAGGACTCGGCCAAGTAATTGTGCGTTGCCAACTCATTGGTTTTATTAGTCAATCCCAAAATCGGGAGAAGCGTGGACGAGCACCGGGGCCATTTGTGGTCCGAAGCCGAGCGTACGACGTCCAAGAAGTCGTCTTTCATAATATGATCCACCGAAATCTCGAACGTTTCCGTGCATAGTTCACCGGCAATAGTCAACTGGGTCTTTGGGGCACTGGCCACTGCATACGACTGCGGCACGAGCTTTTGGTACGTGCTTAGGATGAACTTGTCGAAATCCGACGTGCAAAACCCACGTTCCTGCACCTGTGACCACGACAAAAGGATGTGAGCCAAGTGGGTCCGAATTTTCTGCGAGATCATGTGCTGCTCCCGACCTGTTTCTGCAATGAGTTGCGCTAGGCCGCTCTCGGATGCTGGTTTCGATGCTTCTTTGCTTTGGACTGCATATAGTGTCCTGAGCACCGACTCGTTCAACACGTAGAGTTTCTGCAACTGGTTGATTCCAGGGTTGTTTCTAAAATTGATCACCAAGCTCTCGTCCAAAGACGGGCTCGTTTCGAGTAAAAGTTCGATGTCACTGGGGACCCGGAATTGGGAGCTTTTCCATAGATTAAGCCCCAAAGTAAACGAAGCGACACATCCAGCATCATTTTCCGTGATTTTCTTGTCAATGGAAGGGATCTGATTCTTTGTTTGGAGGAAGAAAGACAAGATCTGCGATATAGACTCACGAGGTCCGTTCTCGCCCACTTCACCACCGTTGACCGGCACGAAGCTCACGGAATAGTCCCGCTTGGACTTGATCACGTGGCTGATTACGTTCCTTGGCGCCAAACTGTATACCACCACCAAATAGCTGTCCATAAGCGTTGTGCCATGCACGGTAAGATTGCCTTGGGCCGAGTTGTCCAAGTATGGGGCGAATTCCAGCCAGGGTGCACGGGCCTGCTCCTTAGCCAACACACCCAGGTATCGGTTCAAGGCCTGCTTCGAAAACACCTCCAAAGGGTGACACTTGGCCGACACTGAGAGGCGGCCCGTGGAGCAGTTGAAATGGGCCACGCCAAAACGGCCATTTTCAAACAGCAAGTACACCAAGAAATCTGCATTGGTTTCCACAATGGGAAGCCCGCATACCACCGAGTTATAGGGCAATTTTTCCCTGGCTGAGGTGTCCGTGCCTAGCACATGGATGTATGCCGTATCGGTGACCACAAGAAGCGATTTCACCGGCGCAATATTCGACACCATGAAGCGGGAGGGCGCCTTGAGCTGCAGCGGGCCGGAGCCAACGGCGTGACCTGATTCCGCATCATAAGCATACCGGTGGACGGAGTTATCACTGAGCACGTAGTAGAGTGCACCCGTACACCAGGCCAGAAGCACCACGAGGCCCCCGGAGGAAAAGCGGTGCAATTGGGGCAAGTCCGGGGCAAGCAGGTGCACGGAGATATCACCCGACTCGTGGGCCAAGAAGAGCGCCGGCTGGCCCCGGAACTCGCCAAACGAAAAGTCCGTGACCCTCAACTCCGAGAAGTGGGCCCCCGACACAATAATATCTCCGTCGCCCGTCAAGCGGTCGCCCGACAAACACAATTGGTCCAACAACGAGGTGAAGGTACGGAACCTCACCGTGTAGCTCGACAAGTCGAGCGTGTCTCTCTGCAAAACCATCACCTCTCCTGTATTCAACAACACTCCAAGATAGCAGTCCCGGCTGGCGGATTGTACGGGCAGCCACTTGTGCGAGACGATTAGCGGCTCCTGGATGCGGCCAAAGTTGAAGCGGTTTTCCTTATCTTCAATGTAGAGCTGCAGGAAGAACTGGAACCCTAGCAGCTCTAGGGTTTCGACCTGGAACACGGGGGTCACGGAGAAAATAGACGAAGACACGAACTCGGCTCCGTCGTGGATGAATTGTGCGGGGGCGGCGGCTAAGGGACTTTCGACTTTGGCGGAGTTCGGGATGGGTTGGGGGTTGTTTTGAGCGGCGGCAACGGCTCCAGTGGTGTCCGGCTCGATTTTGACGGGATTAGAATGGATGTCGGAGTTGCTTTCCAGATTAGGGCGGGGGATTTCCAGAGGGCCGGGAATCTCCAGATTAGGGCCGGGAATCTCCAGATTAGGGCCCGGGTTGGGGGTATTAAGGAGGTGCTCCACATTAAGGTTGGTTGGGGCAGAATTCGAGTCGAGTGCCGAATTAGGGTTGGTTCTAGCAGTACCGGGGACCTTTTCATGTGTCCCAGGCTCGATTTTCGCCGGAATAGGCTCGTTTTGCCCCCCCTTTCCAGCCCACGTGATACATTGATGTAGGAGGGGGAGCTTGGGCTCTATAAGCACCAAATGGTCCGAGTTGTTAATGGCCAATTGGGAGTTGGCGGAGCGCTGCACGGGGTGAAGGATGCCACTGCCTATTGCAGCCCGCAGAACAGATATCGGGGTGATCATAACAATTAGGAAGTGCGCTTGCGGCTGGTTTCAAGAGAAGGTGCTGCGGCGTCGAGAGGGGGTGCTGGCGAAGCGGAGGTGTTTCGGGTAAGAGTGTTGTGAAATGGCCGATGCGGACTAAGGTGATACGGTCGAGCGCGGGAAGACACACCGACGCATGCGAGATTCGAGCCCGCGCACCCGCAGCACTCCCTTCATGTGCGTGCTTGACCACTCGGCCAAACTCTAAATGGGGAGGTGTTAGACATGAGATTTACTTAACTGGGATACAGGAAGGTCAAGGACGGAAACTAGATCCGCCCTATGCAGGAATGCACGTCGGCAAAAAATCAAACAAGTGAAATTGCAAACAAAGACAAGCAAGTGAAACAGCAAGCATGAGAGAAATAGCAAGCATGAGAAGATAGCAAACAAGGATGATTAGCTAGATCTCGACGAGCTATATAACGACGCGCAGAAAGCCTCCGTTCTTGGAAAAACAAGAACTCCATTGCTTAAGCACATTTATAAGATCGTAATATAAGATAACATCTCGATAACAATAACTATCATCATGTATATTATCTGAACAGGTGAGTTCCTACTAAGCCAGTATCCGTTAGAGCATTTCCGAATATTTTAAATATCCTTTATAGGCATCGTTCCTGGAAACGATCCACAACATTGACAAGCCGTTAGAAGCTTAAACCTATTGCGAATACAGGCTAAAGCCCCAGGTCGCATATTAATTCTAACAGGAGGACTAAAAAATCATGTCATACAGGACCACTAGAATCTACAGGATTAGAAAACCGTAGTTTGGCTAGTGAGTCCGTAGTTTGGCTAGTGAATCCGTAGTTTGGCTACTGTTTGGAACGGTTGTGACTTCTACTCTTTACCCAAGTTCGTGCGCCGAAAGTATATTATACTTGGAACCATCTCTAATTACTCTACATGCGAGCATGTTGTGACTATGAAACTTGGAGGAATCGGGGACATCCGAGAGCTGCACGGCGGTATCGACTTGCTGCAGGCCGGTATCAACTTTGATGCCAAAATGACGCAAGGTTCGGAATAAGCGACTTCCTCTGAGGTGTCCCCTTAAGCACTGGTGGAAAGCTCCACATCGACCTCTCGCTTGGGACGGCCCCGCTTCTTCTTTTGCACCTTATCGGAATCCGGAGCCAACGCGTCCTTCTTCTTTCCCTTCATGGTGCCACTGACACGTATACCTTTGATGGTGATGCCGGTCTGCTCTATTGGGAATTTGCGGGGGCGGCCGCGGCGGTCTTTCAGCTCCAACAACTGCTTCAAGGCCTGGTCGTTCATGATATCCAACTTGGTGCTCTTCCCGAACGTGGAGTCCTTTCGGTCGGCGTTTTCCATGGCCTGCTTCAAGATCTTATTGAGTTTCTTGAAATTCTCATGCGACGAGTCGATGTACTGGTTGGTGGACGGGTCCAAGATCAACTTCTTGGGTCTACCACGCTTCTTCTTCAGCCCATCGTCCAAGCTTGGGGGGAGCAATTTGGATGCGATTCGTAGCGCATTCTGGTTGGCGAGATCCTGCTCCGCCCGGAACGGCTGGCCCGCGTGAACTCCGCTGGGGGTGTTTCGTTGCATTTGCATCGTGGCCTGGAGGGCGGACTGCATGCTGAGTCCGTTTCCCCCATGCATCACGTTGCCCATCACCCCATTGCCCACCGAATATGCGTGTGGGGACAACTTTAGATGCTGATGTTGAAGCTGGCCCTGCTGCTGGATATTCTGCTGCTGATGCTGCTGTAGACTTTGTTGTTGGATGTTTTGGTGTTGAATATTCTGCTGGATGTTCTGCTGGATGTTCTGCTGGATATTTTGTTGCATATTTTGCTGCATATTCTGCTGTAGATTCTGCTGCTGTAGACTTTGCTGCTGGAGCAGGCCCTGCTGTTGATGCTGTAGACTTTGCTGCGGCTGCAGATGCCCGCCCTGAAGCTGCTGCTGCTGCTGGAGAAGACGCTGGTGATGGTGATGGTGGAGCAGCGGTTCCTGCACAGAGCTCAAGGTGTTGTGGAGCTGATGGGGGCTCAGCAGATGGCGTTTGGGGCCACTCTGTACCTGGCTCATGCGCACGTTCTCCAGAAAGTGGCGCGCTTCCGGATCGTGGAAATCGTAGGGCGACTTCTGGTGGTCGAACTGCTGGTACGCATGCTGGTGTTGGGGAATCTGTTGATGTTGGCCTGCATACTGAGCCGTGCCGCCATGGAGCGACATGGTTAGTGGCGAAGGGGCAATCATAGAGTTGCCAGTACTGGCCAACACACGTGACGCCAAGGACGATAGCGGGGGCAGCGGCGTGCCGATGTTGTACGCGTTGGGGCCAGGGCTTCCCAGCGGCGTTTGCCCGTACATCAGCAAGGGGTAGGGTTTTGACTTGGCCTCATCGAAGCCCTCCAAGTGGCTCATTTTCAGGAAGTTATAGGGGACGTTCATGGTTGTGATGGTGTTTGTGACCAAAGCTGAGGCGCTGACTTGACAGGCAGATCAGATACTCGAAATGAGCAGTTAGCAGATGCAATACTCGAGATGAGCCGCCGACGGATGGGGATTTCGGAGGCGATCAGGTTCAGGGGCTTGGGGCCAGGAAGAAGTTCAGGGCCTCGGAGTTTTAGGTGTTTGAGGCACGTTTCAGCGGCGTTTGAGGACCGTTGGGGTGTTTCAGTGGCGCTTCAGGGCCGTGTGGATTGCGGCACGTTCGATGTTCCGGCACCTTCAGATGTTTCGGCACGTTTAACGTACGGCGTGATGGCACTTGAGATCTGGGTCGCCGTCCGAAAAGGGTAAGACAGAGGCGGAGGATGTAACGTTATTGTTAAAAACGGAAAAAAATGAAAAAACAAAACGAAAAACAAAAACAAAAAACAAAAAAAACAAAAAAACAAAAAAAATGGATAACCGAAAAAAAAGGAAATCCTAACGCGCAAACACCCCGCCTGAAATGTCGCGCGCCTGTCACATGACTTGGCTGCAACCGCAGCTTCCTTTCCAACCCTGGCGGCGACATTCAGCCCAAAGTGACACCTTTTGGCCACCCCTTTTGCTCCCTTTTGCTCCCTATTTCACTCCTTTTCTTTGTGTGCACTCTTTTACACCTCTTCTCTTGTGCCGTTTTGGACCAATGCAGTTTGTGGGGCCTTGTATTTAACATCCTCTTGTGCTAGCTGTAGTGGTGGGTTTGGGGAGTTGTTAGAGTTTGTGGGAAATTGGTGAGGATGGAAATGAGGGGGATTGAGGATCATGTGACTGGCGAAAACGTCTTATTTAGTCTAAAGTGTCTCATTTTTGGGTGTCTCATTTAGTCTAAAGTGTCTCATTTTGAGTGTCTCATTTAGTCTGAAGTGTCTCATTTTGAGTGTCTCATTTAGTCTGAAGTGTCTCATTTTGAGTGTCTCATTTAGTCTGAAGTGTTTTCAAGAGTGCCTCATATTTGTCTAATGTCTCATGTGTTCTAACAGTTCCATTGGTCTAAAGAGTGTCTTGATGGTTGTTGAAGTGTCTGGCTTTGTTCAATATCTGTCAGTCTCATTTTGAATCTCAATTGTCTTTGTGGTGCCTGTCAGTTTGGTTGTTTGCCAGACTTCACGTTTTGTTAGTGCCTGTCCAGTGTTGATGTCTTTGTTGATACCTCCTCAGCTTTATGTCTCAGTGTCTGTCTGGTGTTCAATACATGCAATGCCCTGTTTTGGTATGATTCTTTAAATCAGAGCTCAGCTATATTCTTCGGTTGATGGCCTGGATTGTCACCAGGGACAGTGATTTTGGTCTTATGCATCTGAAAGATAAGGGGAACCTTCTAGGTTGATACTGGCTGGTGAATTCTATGCTGGATTTCTGCGACTGATGCTATCTGAGTTTGACTGTCTGAGTTTGGCCACCTGAATTGACTGTCTGAGTTTGACCACCTGAATTGACTGTCTGAGTTTGACCGCCTGAATTGAATGATGAGACCATTGGACCACGCTATTTCTTACTGATGTTTTCAAGACTGGAACTGTGGGCGCCATAACCTAACTATGTGGCCCAGCCGACATCGTCTAACTCTACCAGACCTTTGCACATTATGAGACGGAGCTCACAATGTAATTCGGACACTATACCTCGGCGCCCCACTCAGTATAAATTCTGAGCTGCGGACCAATATTCCTATGAGAATCACATTGAATTCTATGAGTGGATCTTTTTGGATCGAAGGGCACTTTTCCGGCTGGTCAAAAGCCCTAAAGGGGCGGCTCGTATGGCCCATACCATCGACCCAAGGTCTCAGGCCCAGACAGGCCAGCTTTGTCTGACTGCAAGGGACATAAACCTCTCCCCAGGAAACCGGGACATTCACATTATTGTTTGGAATAACCACCGCAACCAAAGTCGTTAACTTATGCCAAAGAACCTTTGAACTGCAGCCGCCCATCTACAAAACACCAATAATGGCTCTACACTCCATCTGCACCCAAAAAGGTCTCCACACTCAATATTGGCATCAAGTAATTCTCCTTGAAAAGGCCGGACGTTGCCTCGTTGGTTTTCGCCTTGTCTCTAATGCATACCTGTGAGAATACTTCCTACTTGGAATGTACCATTTTGTTTCAGTGGAAGCTTAGGAGGATCCAACCGGTAAGATGGGTAACGTGGGTGTAAAGACTGTACTCTCAAAGTCTTCTTTAAAGTCTGTTCCTTCAGAGATGTTTTTGAAGACATGACCGACTAAAATATAGTCAGTATACTTGGAAGAGAGATGTGGTCGCCCTTGAGGAGAACGAATCCATAGGATTCAGTCTTTCCTTAACTTTCAGAGGAAAACAGTGCAAGTTGAATTGCTTTGGAAGACCCGGTCTTTGGCACTGTCGACTTTCTTTAGAGATGTGTCTTCAAGTGGAGAATCATGAACCACTGTACGGCGCCTTGATTATCACAACGAAAATATCATTGTTCGTGCTCAAGTCCAAAGAGGGTATATCTACCCAAGTTGAACCACATAAAGGTGGTTTTCGGCAAAGCCGATGATCTTTCCATGCAAGAGAAGGGAAGTCTCCACTCACTAATGAACTTGAGCACTATCACCAGATCCTCAAGCCACTGCATCACTTGGATATTGACTGCTACTATCTTGGCATGGCTGAATACACATAGGTTCGATTCCGCTGGCTCTACACCTCCGATCAGTCAAAACTTCTCAAGTCTGCTACCGTGAATAAGGCCCATCAAGACCCACTTGTGGCCGGTCTACCAGACCTTGCCTACTTGATTTTACTAAAGACACGAGGTATAGGAACGGTGCAGAAGCTGTCTGTGTCGACCTAGTGTCCTGCTGTCCTACTGTTCTAGTGTCCATCCTGAGCTGACTCTAGATAACATTTTCAACTAAACTATAGACCATATTTAAAGATTCCTCCATGGATACCTACGACCGGCTGGCGACCTTTGTACTTGAAGCTCGAACTTTCAACACGGTGACCTTCCGGGCATGCATATACGATCTACATGACTAAAGGAACAGAGAATAAAGCCACACCGTGAAGTTATACTGTGAGGAGCCTGAGATGCCTTGAGTTGTAATTTGCAGATGTTGGAGTAGTGGTACAAAAGGTGATGACAGGGAGGATGAACGGGGTGTAGCGTGAATATGTATTACTGATTGATACTTCAATGTCGCAATGTCACAGCTCTATAAGACGTCTGCTGCTCTAGGGAGGCTCAACATGAAGCTCTCCGTAAGTTGAGCTCGGATTGCACTTCTAATGACATCCTGACATCGGTGGATGTATGATCACGGACCACGGATCACCCTTGACTGATCATTGGTCACTGAATGACTTGACTGATCGCTGCTCACTGCACTGCTCACTTGGGTCAGTTAGTTTCTTGACCTTGACCCTGACATCACTTGTCTGGACTATTGGCAGTGGATAGTTGGGTCAGTTCGGTGCTGACATTCACGTGACCTATTGGTGAATGATCAACTGTTTGGAAGGAATCTGACTGAGCAAAGCATCCTGGAAAAAGTCCACAAACTTCTTGGAATCGCTCAACTTCTCGTCAAAGGTCACCTTGAAACGGACCACAGCAGTAAGCGAGCCCGAAGCATCAGCAGCAACGGCGGATTTGGGGGCCAAGCCCAAAAGCTCATCAAAGGCATCACCAGCAGCAGGAGCGGGTAAAGACTCACCCACGAACTTGTAGGCAATGTCGGAGACCGAGAAGCGTTCCTTGGAAACGGGAGCCACCATCAAGTCGTCGAAAATGTCGTCCTCATACAAGCCCAGAGACAAAGGCAGGCGGGCGTAGTTGGGGAAGCGGACGGCGTAGGTCTGTCTCTTGGCGGCGTCCAAGGCCCTCTCAAAGGCGAACAGGAACTTCTCCTTGGAAACGCCCTCGCCCAAGTCCGAGGTGAACTCAACGGACAACACATTGGAGGGCTTGGGCTTGGGCTTGGGCTTGGGCTTCTCTGCAGGCTGCTTGGTTGCAGGAGGGTCCTTGGCCACGGGGGCCACCTTGATGTTTGAGAGGTCCAAGTGCTCTTTGCTCCGCACGTACAGGGCAATCTTGGCCACGGCCGACGGCTGGATGTCGCCAACATACGCCAAGATGTCGCCCAACAAGAGTCTGCCCTTGGGGCCGGAGGCGGGGATCTTGTCCAATGCTTCTTGGGCCGAAATGTCATGCCTGTGCAACAACACCTCCACGGCGGGGGTCAACTTCTGGGAGGGGTCAGCTTTGACCGTGACGGAGTCGGCGCCATGCAGAGTAGCGGCCTTGTGCACGTTCTCCTTCGTCTCCTTCGTCTCCTTCGTCTCTTTCGTCTCCTTCGTCTCCTCCTTCTCCTCCTTCTCCTTCTTCTCCTCCTTCGTCTCCAATGCAGGCTTTTCCAAAGACGCCAAATCGTCGCCCGGCTCGGCCAAAAACGCAATGGGCTTGCCCACCGGAATGCCGGTCAGGCCATCGCGGACCAAGATCTCCCACATAACGCCATCGTCCTGGGCCTCCACGTCGATGGTGGCCTTGTCTGTTTCCACCTCAAGCAACACGTCGCCCGCCGAAAACTGGTCGCCGGACTTGTACTTCCACGAGACAATGCCTCCCTCGGTCATGGTGGGCGACATGGCGGGCATTTTGAACACCTGGGCGGCGCCAAGCGGCGCCCGTACGGAGAAGGCCCGGGGGCCGCGCATTCGAACTACGTTTCTGAGCATGGTGTGCGGCGGTAGGTATGGAGTGTTACTGTTGCGGTGGATGAAGTGCTGGGATGTGCTGGGCTGGTGTATGGGTGCTTGATGTGCGAGCTCGGAGTCTTAATGCCGACGGGCGCGACCTTTCCGTCCTCTCACGCACTCCTCCCACGCACTCCCCACCAACAACTCCCCAACAACTCCTCACCAACTGGTGCCAGTTGAAAACTTGCAAAGAGTGCCGCTGGTGCCGCAGTTTCTAGGTGTCTCGCTCTGATGATGCATACATTGTCTGCTCTGATGCATACATTGTCTGCTCTGATGCATACATTGCTGCTCTGATGCATACATTGCTGCTCTGATGGTCGCCTGGTCCCAGCCTGTGTATTCAATGGATTTGCTCGTGCGCAGGTTTCGAGTTGGGTTCTGAGCGGTTCCGAAGTCGGTGTGCGACGGTTGCAAGTGCTTTGGCTGCGAAATACCTTGCTCACCTTCCAAGCATCAGTGGTAATTTTGATGGATAGGGCATGGATGAGGGGGAGGAGGAAGTGGAAGTGGAAGTGGAAGTGGAAGGGAAGTGGAAGGGAAGTGGAAGTGGAAGTGGAAGTAGTAACAGTAACAGTAACAGTAAGTACCATCTTATTATTATGCGATCTACACTGCCTTGTACTCTACTCCACTCAACTCTACTCCATTCCACTTTGATCACTAATTTAATCTTTAATTTCAGTATTTCTATTTCTATTTCAGTATTTCTATTTCAGTATTTCTATTTCAACAGTAATGCTTTTTAGATCTATATTGGATTCAATAATGTAACGTATTAACTAATATTACTACGCAAATATCAACATTAACTTAAATATAAATTAAAACTATAAGAAAAGCCTTTGCAAACTTGGTAGAAATTAACTGATCCGGAGACAGGTAAGGTCTTGCGTTACCAGTTTTTATTCTATATCTTTGTATATTTATATATAATTTTTGGTCAGTGATCGTGTCAGACAGTACTATTGAGATGGTGGGTACTCAAGGAACTGCCTACTCCCACCCTCGCCTGATACGGCACTACACACTACTCTACTACTCTACTACACTCTACTATACACTAGTATAGTCTACTCTACTATACACTAGTATAGTCTACTATACTCTAGTATAGTCTACTCTACTCTAGTATACTATACTCTAGTATAGTCTACTCTACTCTACTCTACTCTACTATCCACTATACTCTACTATCTACTATACTATCTACTCTACTATACTATCTACTCTACTCCGCTATCTACTCTACTCTACTATCTACTCTACTCTACTATACTATCTACTCTACTATACTATCTACTCTACACTGCTATCTACTCTACTCTACTATACTACTATACTCTAGTATGTACTCTAGTAGTCTATGTACTCTAGTACTCTAGTACTCTAGTACTCTAGTACTCTAGTACTCTAGTACTCTAGTACTCTAGTACTCTAGTACTCTAGTACTCTAGTACTCTAGTTAGTATATTCTACTGTCTACATCCTCTTGTATCTAGTATTACTATCTAGTTTACCTCGAAAAGAGTAGGCAGGCGTGGAGAAGCTTTACTGTGAAGTGAGTGGAACTGCCTCTAGTGCAGACCATAAAATTCCCATTTGAAAATTTTATGGCAGTAGCAAATATTCAAATGGTTTAAGACTGAAGTGGGAAAGGTTCCATATCAACAGTATGAACATGGGAAGTCGATCCTCCAGCTGTTAAACAATTTTGTTTTAGGAGGGAACTGGTTAATTCCAGTACTTGGATATGGGGTAACGTAATGAATTGAAGACGTGAAATTCTGGAAAGAGTTTTTTATAACATTCAATAACCTTGGAAATGGATTAGCCAGAGAGGTTAGAATGGAGGTTAGAATGGAGGTTAGAATGGAGGTTAGAATGGAGGTTAGAATGGAGACCTGCGAATTATGTAGGCCGTGCACTTACTACAATCCTTGAAATTCATGTCCATGCCACGTACTCATCCGCAGCAGGTCCAAGGTAACAGCCTCGTTGATAGAATAGTAGTTAAGTCGGAAATTGATCCGTAACTTCGGGAGGATCGGCCTAGGTGGGTCGAAACTGAGTTTGACTATAAATTTTATTTCGCTCGACATCGACCTGACTACAACTGGAACGACTTCGGAATCTGACTGTCTAATACATAGCATTGAGCTACAGGACGTTGACGCATTTCTGCCCAGTGCTCTGAATCAAAGTGAAGAAATTCATCAACCGCGTAAACGGCGAGTAACTGACTCTCTTAAGGTAGCCATGGCTTATGTAATTAGTGACGTGCATGAATGGATTAACGAGATCCCACGGTCCCTATCTACTATCTAGCGACCACAGCCAGGGAACGGGCTTGGAAAATCAGGGAAAGCCCTGTTGAGCTTGACTTTTGACATTGTGAAAGGCATGAAGGGTGTAGAATAAGGGACGCAAGCGCCAGTACCACTACCTCCATCGTTTTATTCTACAATGTAGTATAGTCTAGTGTCTACTTACTATCTACTCTAGTATCTAGTATAGTCTACTCTACTCTACTATACTCTATATTAGAATGTCTCTCTACTCTAGTGTACTATACTATAAGATATAATCATACTCTACTCTACTATACTCTAGTATAGTCTACTCTTCTCTAGTATAGTCTACTCTACTCTAGTATAGTCTACTCTACTCTAGTATAGTCTACTCTACTCTACTCTACTCTACTCTACTCTACTCTACTATACTCTACTATACTCTACTCTACTCTACTATGTACTCTAATGTACTTGTTAGATTCTTGATAACGTTAGTACTTTGTAATTCAGTGTATTCGTTGATGATTCTTCAGAAGGGAATCTTGGTCTTATAGACTATTCGGCATTTATCTCCGTCCGTGGCTTATCAAAGCAATGGAGCAATCAAGCTAAGGTGTACGGCTGATCCCTTCCGGTCGGACCGCGGCCGTGTCGGCGCTGATGGTACCGAATAGGGTAGGACCGAGATCGTCGTCCGACTCCTGTCAAATAGGGATGTAGCTCGGCTATTCGGCTTTCCCCTTCTCACCTTTGATCGAGAAGCGAAGGCTTGATCCTGAGGTAGTGCGCTACCCATCGGGGGTCTAACTATTATCTTTCCGTGAAAAAACATAGATATAATAAATGCCAGCAGTACGAGTAAAATAAAATTACAACCAATAAATTAACCTTCCATAGCATTCTACTCATTGACGTCGTTCTGGTCCGCGCTCTCGTCAGTGCTACACCAGGCCTCAGAAGTCCATAGATTAGCTCGTACACAAGTCCCATGCCAGTCAGTTCTTGCGTCAGTGCATAGTGCAGTAACGTATCCAGCCTAAGTCCGTAAGTCTACGTAAGTCTTGGTAGTTCTAGATAAGCATTCGAGTGAAGTCTTATAGAAATTGAGTTAGTTCTAGAGAAGAGTAATCTACTTAGTATTATCTAGTCTAGTATTCTACTTAGTAATTCTTTGGCAGTGTTCCAGTGTAGAGGAATCTAGTTAGGACTATTCTACTTAGTATAGTATCTAGTTAGTAATCTAGTAGTAACACTATCTATTGTACTTAGTCTAGTAATTCTAGAGTAGTAGTCTAGTGGTATTAAAGTAGTAATCTAGTAGTATTAAAGTAGTAGTCTAGTAGTATTAAAGTAGTAGTCTAGTAGTATTTAAAGTAGTAGTCTAGTAGTATTAAAGTAGTAGTCTAGTAGTATTAAAGTAGTAGTCTAGTAGTATTTAAGTAGTAATAGTCTAGTAGTATTTAAAGTAGTAATAGTCTAGTAGTAACACTATTATCTATTCCACTTAGTTTAGTAATTCTAGAGTAGTAATCTAGTAGTATTTAAAGTAGTAATCTAGTAGTATTTAAAGTAGTAACTAGTTTAGTAGTAATTCTAGAGTAGTAACTAGTCTAGTGGTATTTAAAGTAGTAATAGTCTAGTAGTATTTAGAGTAGTAATCTAGTAGTATTTAAAGTAGTAATCTAGTCTAGTAGTAATTCCAGAGTAGTAATAGTCTAGTAGTAATTCTAGAGTAGTAGTCTAGTAGTATTTAAAGTGGTAATCTAGTCTAGTAGTAATTCTAGAGTAGTAGTCTAGTAGTATTTAAAGTAGTAAGTCTAGTAGTAATTCTAGAGTAGTAACTAGTCTAGTGGTATTTAAAGTAGTAACTAGTCTAGTGGTATTTAAAGTAGTAATCTAGTCTAGTAGTAATCTAGTCTAGTAGTATTTAAAGTAGTAGTTTAGACCCCCGATGGGTAGCGCACTACCCGTCAGGATCAGAGAAAGCCTAAGCTGCTGGAGAATCTTCCAGAAGGGAGACAAGGGAGTAGGAAGGAGCCCCACTTCGACAGCCGAACGTCGGGGCTGTTCGCCTATATAGAGACCCCGGGATCCCCCTTGTAAGGAGGCATCAACGAACAAATACACTGATTTACAAATTACTAAACGTTATCAAAGAATCTAACAGTAATCTAGTCTAGTAGTAACTCTAGAGTAGTAATCTAGTCTAGTAGTATTTAAAGTAGTAATCTAGTAGTATTAAAGTAGTAATAGTCTAGTAGTAACACTATTATCTATTCCACTTAGTTTAGTAATTCTAGAGTAGTAATCTAGTAGTATTTAAAGTAGTAATCTAGTAGTA
>NKZV01000941.1:53216-92052 GCA_002370175.1 Metschnikowia colocasiae
TTAAAGTAGTAGTCTAGTAGTATTAAAGTAGTAGTCTAGTAGTATTAAAGTAGTAATCTAGTAGTATTAAAGTAGTAGTCTAGTAGTATTAAAGTAGTAGTCTAGTAGTATTAAAGTAGTAGTCTAGTAGTATTAAAGTAGTAGTCTAGTAGTATTCAAGTAGTGATTATTAAATAACTTATTTTTCATCCAATGTTGAAAGTCTTAGTTAAAGCTTGATTAAAAGTGGTGTAATAGATAAAATGTTTTGAAAAAACAGAGATGGGAACTCCTCAAGGTATCATTTCCCCTACACTTGCTAATTTTACTTTAAACGGGTCAGAAGCAATAATGAAATCTCTTTATCCTATTAAAAAAGTAAGAAAAAGAATTGTAGTTCAATTGAAATTGGGACTAAAACTCGTATAGCATCTGGTTTAGCTTGTTAGATATGCTGATGATTTGTAGTTTAGCAAGATCTAAGCATATAATACTAAATATGTTAAACCAGCTATACAATTCCTAGAATTGAGATTAACACTAAATGAAGAAAAAAAGGTTATTTAGACTTAAGGACAAAGGCAAACAGCTGGATTTCTTAGGTTATACATTTAAATATCAAGAAAAATGAGACAGTAAACATATTTTTAACACCATGCAAAGATAGAGGTATAGCTCTTTATCATAAACCAAGGTACTTGCGTTTATAGATAAAGAAATATATTTAATAAATCTAAAACTTAGATTCTTAGAACTTAATCGCTAACTAAACTATAATAAGAGATGATCTAATTATTGCAATTTAGGTAATTCATCTCATTAGAGATACTGTTAGAAATACTATCTCATTTGATTTGAAAATGAGCCCATAGAAAACATAGACGTCTAGTATTTAAGTAGTAATCTAGTAGTAGTAATCTAGTGGAGTGCATCGATAACCAGTCGGGGAAGGTCTCATTGATAAACTCTTGCGGAGGTGTATGAGAGTAGAGGTGTATGAGAGTAGCTTGGTACATCAAGAGGTTCGATAAAAGACGCCGAAGAGGGCTGTTCGAAGAGAAGGTCCCATTCCCAGAACTTACAATAAGGGGTTTCTGACCGTAACGGCCCGTGCCCATGTAAGCTGAGAATCCATCTGACCGTGCGCGTAGGCTAACCATTCCTACGGGTCGTGTGCTACCCATGGGGCTCTAGTTGAATTCTTCTGAACTGTGTACCGTATTATACTGTAATTAACGCTCACTAGGCAACCTGGCATTATAGGTATAATCATGCAGTGAAGCACACTAGATACACACTAATTCACACAACACTACATGACCACGGAATTTCTTACTACACACTACAAGAAAGCCAATACTAGGTTTGGTCATTTTGCATAGCAGTTACTGCTATTCATGGTTTGGTGAGAATATACACTTTCGCAGCGTTTCTGTAGCAGCACCAACTCGCAAGGCTGCCGAGAGAATGCACCGACAATGCACCGATAATGCACCTTACCTTGTATGAAGTTCACTCGACGCTACAGTTTGTGATGTACTAGGTGTCTGTTTAACAGTGAGTCAAGCGGTCAAGCGGTCAATAGGAGGCAGTAATCAGGAGTAATCAGGAGCAGTACTACAGACTACAACTTTTAGACGAAAAACACCTGATCATGTGAGCTTTGTATATCTTTGACACCGTTGAGCACCAACTGTAAGTCCACCCGTTGGATTAGTTGGTGATCCGTTGGAGATCCTTCATGAGTTGTTGAATGGCGTTTTCAGCATACGAGGCTTGTAGTTCAATTTACGTGCGACGTTTGAGCTCGTCTATTTCACGAAGGTGATCGGTCGTGCCCTTCGCAAGAGTCTAGGAGTCGACACCTGCTTTCCTGAGTGATTCCCCGAGTGATTGATGTGCAATAATTCGTACTCAAGAAGTGTTCTCTTAAGCCAGAATCTAAGCAAACACCTGCTTGCGATTGTCTAAGTCTAACTCTAGTGCGTCTGAATCTTGCACGATATTCGTCAAGAGCACCAGACCAGAGAGCCATAGAAGTCATGCTTATGTACTAGTAGTGTCATAGTGTGAAAGTGTAGTTGTAGTTGTAGTGTAGTTGTAGTCTAGTCTATAATGGTATAGTCTAAAAGTATGTAGTCGTAGTCGTAGTCTATAGTCTAATAGTCTTAGTTTAGTCTCTAGTCTAAAAGTATGTAGTCGTAGTCTCAGTCTAGTCTCTAGTCTAGTCTCTAGTCTCTAGTCTATAGTCTAGTCTCTAGTCTTAGTTTAGTCTCTAGTCTAAAAATGTAGTCGTAGTCTCAGTCTATAGTCAGTCCTCATTAGTTCTCATAGCACTCTGTGTACTAGTGCTTGGAATAATCAAAGATGTGTCAACAAAGGAAATGTTGGCAGGACCTTCAAAGAGGATTTAGGAGAAGCCAGAAATCTAGGCATCCACATCACTGGGATATGTTACATGAAATTACATGAAAGATTACATCGTGCTCTTATTATGGGATTGAGTAAAGTCATGCTATTCCAGCTCCAAAGGCTGAAAGGAACTCAACAGAGAAGACGAGTCATGAAACAGAATTCAATATAATTGGTAAGTGACTACGCTGCCAATACTGTTCGTTGACATAATTACATCGTACGAAACTCTAGACCTAGCCCCAGAAAGAAGCATCAAGCAAAGAAGGTATTAAGATACAACATTAGGACATACATTGTCAGTCAAGACGTCAATCACAGCCTATTCAGAGCCAGCTATGCATCCGAATCAAACCAAAGCCTTATTACAGGATACATTGTTCTGTATGGGAATTCAATCAATGGTATTTCCTCTAAACTGAGTTGCCAACAACTCTGGAGACGATCAGGAACTTAAGCGAGATTGATGCCGACTACAAATCCAATTTTAGTAGTCAATCTGCTACTGTGAAAGGAAACTTGAAAAAGCATACTGGTCAAGGCTGAATTTGAGACAATACATGCCAATGGCGATATCAAGTATGTCAACACCAACGTTACATTGCTGATATATTGACGATCTTAACCAAGGCTTTCATTACCCTAAGACAATTGGATATGGGAGATAAACGGGTCATCACCCATGATTAGCGCACTACCATCGGATCAGAGCCTACGCTGCTCAATCAGAGGTGCATTTCAGAAACCTCGAAATGGGCACTGCCGTTTTGACAGTCGGACGATCCCGACCATCTCGCATCGACCCTAATAGGCACCTTATCAGCCGATAAGGCAGGGTCCAACGGAGAAGATAGCTTATGTCGTTGCTCATTGGTGCTGATAAGCCAGGGAAAAAGAATGCCTAATAGTCTAAATAAGATCACTCCTCTGAGGAACCATCACGAATACACTAATTACCGAGTACTATTACCTAAGAGAACATAGTCTAGTTTAGTTGCTCTAAAGTATAGTCTGAGTCCAGTCTGAGTCTAGTCTGAGTCTAGTCTGAGTCCAGTCTGAGTCTAGTCTGAGTCTAGTCTGAGTCTAGTCTGAGTCTAGTCTACAGGTTACAGTCTAGTCTACAGTCTATAGTCTAGTCTAAAGTCTACAGTCTATAGTCTGGAGTCTACAGTCTGGAGTCTAGTCTACAGTCCATAGTCTACAGTCTAGTCCACAGTCTACAATCTATAGGCCACAGTCTACAGTCTATAGTCCACAGTTTACAGTCCACAGTCTATAGTCTACTAGTACTACTACCTAGTGCTACTAGTACTACTACCTAGTAACACTACTTAGTGCTACTACTACACTATACTACACTATACTACACTATACTACACTATACTACACTATACTACACTATACTACACTATACAAAGTACTAGTAGAAGTCTATAGTCTATAGTCTATAGTCTATAGTCTACAGTCTAGTCTACAGTCTATAGTGTATAGTCTACAATCTAGTCTGGAGTCTAGTCTACAGTCTATAATCTCCAGTCCAGTCCAGTCCAGTCTATAGCCCAAGAACCTGACTTCACCCAAATAATTAGTTATTCGGGAAGACTTCAACAGCTTATACCTAGGAACCTCGCTAGGAACCTCGCGGGGAGAACTGAAACCTCAATTGACAAGAGGAAGGAGCGTGAAATCCTATTTGAAGAACCCAGGGAAGACACTTGCGGACAAGTATCAATCTAAAGGGGAGGATGGTAGACGAGATTTACCAATCACAGGATTGAATACTGGGACTAGGAATACCTAATATCCATGCAGGACCAACTACAAAGGTACGTCGGATGGACGTGAACCGCCAGGCAGGTATCAACACTGCCGGGCGTGTCTAGACTTCATCAGCCGACATCCCGGACCGACATCCGGACCGGAGCTGAGTAACCGACGCAGTCGTCTGGGGGATCCCTCCGAGTCTCGGCCGCCAGAGAAATAAAGATGGCGAGAACCCCTAGTTGAAAGGGGAACTCCATTAAATACGATACTACAGTCAATAAAGATACCTCTACAGCCAATAAAGATTTATATCTAGTCTGAACGGGCGAGTTCCTACTAGAGTAGCCGAGGAAGAGTCGATCCCACGAGCCTTATAGTTCGGACGATCCTTAAATATTGATAAGCAGTGAAGCTTAACTCTACAGTCTGGAGTCTAGTCTACAGTCCAGTCCAGTCTATAGTCTTCAGTATATAGTCTGGAGTCTATAGTCTACAGTCTATAGTCTACAGTCTAGTCTACAGTCTAGTCTACAGTCCACAGTCTATAGTCTACTAGTACTACTACCTAGTACTACTAGTACTACTACCTAGTACTACTAGTACTACTGCCTAGTAACACTACCTGGTGCTACTACTACACTATACTACATTATAATACAGTATACTACACTATACAAAGTACTAGTAGAAGTCTATAGTCTATAGTCTATAGTCTGGAGTCTATAGTCTACAGTCTAGTCTACAGTCTAGTCTACAGTCTAGTCTACAGTCTAGTCTACAGTATATACTATATAGTCCAGTCCACAGTATACAGTCCACAATCTATAGTAATATGCTTTCTTATTTATATAACGTTCCTTTTCTTGTTGAGTTACTTATTTTTCAGTTAATACATATTATATTTCCGTTTCTTTTGTTATTTTACCTAGATTATAGTGACTAAATTGTTTAGTTAATTTTGTTTAGTTAATTGTTTTCAATTGTTCCTCTTAGGTTTATAACCCTTTAAGGTTATAATTTTAGGTTTATATCTAAAAAATATATATGAATATATGAAATATACCCCTTTTATATATCACCACGAAGTGGATAAATTTGGGATATATTTGAATTGTAGGAATCACAAAAATAAGGAAGATAAAAATATCAAAATGATATATAAACACAAAGTGTCGAATATCTAAAATAAAATTTGGATGAATCTTTCTGGCTTAGCCAGAAGAATCTAATGTAAGTAAATAGCGTCTTAAATATCCACTAAATAAAATACAGAAAACATAAGCTTGTATCATAGCTATAGCAAATTCTAAGATAGTAGCTATAACTGGAGTCTAGTCCACAGTCCAGTCCAGTCTACAGTCCATAGTCTGGAGTTTACAGTCTATAGTCTGGAGTCTATAGTCTGGAGTCTAGTCCACAGTCTATAGTCTACTAGTACTACTACCTAGTACTACTACCTGGTGCTACTACTACACTATACTACACTATACTACGCTATACTACGCTATACAAAGTACTAGTAGAAGTCTATAGTCTATAGTCCACAGTCTATAGTCTATAGTGTACAGTCTACAGTCTAGTCTACAGTCTAGTCTACAGTCTAGTCCACAGTCTAAAGTCCAATCCACAGTCTACAGTCTATAGTCTGGAGTCTGTAGTCTATAGTGTATAGTCTATAGTCTATAGTGTATAGTCTATAGTCTACAGTATATAGTCTGGAGTCTAGTCTGGAGTCTACAGTCTATAGTCCACAGTCTAGTCCACAGTCCAGTCACAGTCTAGTCCACAGCCTATAGTCTACTAGTACTACTACCTAGTAACACTACTTAGTGCTACTACTACACTATACTACACAATACTACACTATACAACGTACTAGTAGAAGTCTATAGTCTATAGTCTGGAGTCTAGTCTACAGTCTAGTCTACAGTCTACAGTCTAGTCTACAGTCTATAGTCTATAGTCTGGTGTCTGTAGTCTACAGTCTATAGTGTATAGTGTATAGTGTATAGTGTATAGTGTATAGTGTATAGTGTATAGTGTATAGTGTATAGTGTATAGTGTATAGTGTATAGTGTATAGTCAATATTCTACAGTCTATAGTCTATAGTCTATAGTGAATAGTGTATAGTCTACAGTCAGTCAGTCAGTCAGTCAGTCAGTCAGTCACTCTACCCTATCGGTCAAACTACAGGTGATAGAAGGATAGACCAGAGTGGTTTTAACTGGGAGTCCTAGTACTTGACACTACTCTGGACTTGACTTGGACTGAGGAAGCTATCTAGCAAGGCCTGGTGGGTGCAACTCATAGTGGCACGTGCCGCGGCACGTGAGCGAACGCGGCCTCCAACTACTCAGGCATGTCCACCCTGCCAGCACCACATCGCATTCCCAGCCGAGCCAACATTGTGTACTATATCTCGTGATCTTTCGTCGCCATCTCGCCAGCTCCGCTCTGCCCCATTGTCTGACATACTCTCATCTCCTACAGGGATTGATAGCTATCCGTTGTAGCACTACACGCTGCCACTCCATACTCCATAGTCCATACTCCATACTCCACCGCCATACTCCACACCCACACGTAATGAACACGTGGCTATTACGACTCTCGGCAGTGCTAAAAAAGTACTTGAAGTTCATCGGCCCCGGGCTCATGGTGTCCGTGGCTTACATGGACCCCGGAAACTACTCCACGGCGGTGGCCGCCGGGTCCGCGTTCCAATACAAGCTTCTCTTCTCGATCCTCTTGTCCAACTGCTTGGCCATTATCCTCCAGATCCTCTCGGCGAAACTCGGCGCCGTGACCGGCCTAGACTTGGCCGCAAACTGCAGGGAGAACTTGCCGCCGCGGCTCACCATGTTCATCTACGTTTTGGCCGAGATTGCCATCATCGCCACGGACTTGGCCGAGGTCGTGGGCACGGCCATTGCCTTGAACATTCTCTTCAACGTGCCGCTTTTCTTTGGCGTGATCATCACCGTGGTGGATGTGCTTATTGTGCTCATGGCCTACCGCCCCAACGGGCCCATGCTCTTTATCCGCATCTTCGAGGGCTTTGTGTCCTTCATGGTTTCGGGCACCGTGATTTGCTTTGCTATTGAGTTGTGGCAGGTGTCCCGGGACCCCATGTTCTCCGTGGGCGATGTGTTGAAGGGCTTTTTGCCCAATGAGAAGGTCATCGATACCGACGACCGCAAGGGCGGCAACGGCCTCTTTCTCAGCTTGGCCATCTTGGGCGCCACGGTCATGCCCCACTCCTTGTACTTGGGCTCGGGCTTGGTGCAGGCTCGCCTCAAGGACTACGACATCAAGCACGGCTATTACTCGGAGAAGTCCCGCTCCGACCACGACCGTGATTTCCGCCGCTCCGATGGCCTTGATTCCGCGCCCGACCGCTTTACCGACTCCCTTGATTCGCATCAACCTGCCTTGGAAGCCGACTTCTCGGGCCTTTCCGGCGAAGAATACGCCTCGCGTATCGAGGACCAAGCGCCTCCCAAAGACTACTATCGCCCGTCCATGCACGCCATCAACGATACCATGACGTATACGATCGTGGAGCTAGTGGTGTCGCTCTTCACCGTGGCGCTTTTCGTCAACGCCACCATTCTCATTGTGGCGGGTGCTACCATGGGCACCAATAAGCGAGACTCCGAAACGGACTCGGACTCGGACTCCGATGGCGAAGACGCGCCCGAGAGTAGTGATTTGTTCACCATCTACCACTTGCTTTCGAAACACATCTCGCCCTCCGCAGGCGTGGTATTTGCATTGGCACTTCTCTGCTCGGGCCAGTCTGCTGGCGTGGTGTGCACTCTAGCGGGCCAGATGGTGCTGGAGGGCTTTTTGAGGTGGTCTTTTCCGCCGGTGATTCGCCGCTTGGTCACTCGTGCGATCGCCATTCTCCCGTGCCTAGTGGTGGTTTCCTATTCGGGCCGTGAAGGCCTAGCGTCCACCTTGAACGCCCTGCAGGTTGTGTTGTCGGTTCTCTTACCGGTGGTCACGGCGCCGTTGATCTGGTTCACGTGCCTGAAGCAAATAATGAGGGTGCCCATCCACGTCCGAGAAGAGGATGTGTTGGAAGAAGAAGGAGCCACCAAGAGCGGCCAGAGCCGTTTCAGTGCCACTGAGCCAGCCATCCGTCTCAAAGACTTGAGGAACGCACACCCGTGTGCTGGCTGGGAAGACGACGGCGTTGAAGATGAGAGTTTGGAGCAGCAGAACTTGCTTCTGAAACACTCCACCACCTCTGCCCCCACCATAAACTCCGACAGCACCACCCAAAACGCAGGCATGCAGGACGCGTCCGGTTCCCGAGACTCTACTCTTCACGAAGACGTCTCAGAGCCTCAGAGTTTGGCGTTGGGCAGCCGCAGTGATTTTTACGATGACGAGTCCGTGTTCCGATTCAAGGGCCATTCCGACATGAGCAACGGGCCGGTCATGACGGTGGTGGCCATTCTCATCTGGGGCTTTGTCACGTGCTTAAATTTGTTTCTTATAGGAAGCATGATCTTGGGGTACTACGTTCCGTTGTGAATTACCAGATCAACCATGGAACGAGAGCCAGGAAACAACGCATGAATTACGAAGGGGAAAGCTGCATCAGCTGGGCGAATGAAACATTAGAGTAGTGGGAATGAAGGACTACGTAGCAATTTACCACAGCAAATATTCCAATAGCACGATTTACAACTAAATTTGCCAGCTGTAGGGTCAAGACTGTAGGACCGGGGTGGTGGTCGTGCGCCACTCATATCCCCACTAGTGATAATCGCGCGCGGAGAAAATCATCTTCTCACCACCACTTCCCAGCCAAACTCCAATGGACAGTTTCATCGAGTCAACGCTGAAACTCCTCGAGGCGTACCCCGCCGCAACTGTGTCCATCACATACGCCAACATGGCCAAGAAGAAAGCAGGCAAGGCCTTGAAGAAGTCGGACGAAAGAAGAGCCAAGAACGTGGTCAAGTTCAAAGTCTATGATTCACAATCCACAAAGTGCTTGGTCTACTCCACGTATAAGGCAAAGGAGTTATCGAAAATCTTGACGTTTTTGGGGCCCCGTGGAGTGGCCAGCTCCAAACGGCAGACGCAGCCGGCGGAAAGCGAGTCCAAGGCAGCCACGGGGGTGGCCTCGGTCATGAGTAACCTCGAGTTCAAGGAGCCGGAGGTGGCTGTTGTCGAAGAGAAGCCGATTGTCGAGGAGAAGAAGGATGATGGCAAGAAGAAGAAGAACAAGAAGAAGGGCAGAAAGTGAGCTGGAGACGGGCACTGAATAGGAATGAACACTGAGGTAATGATCCTAGTAATGGACTGAGTAATGATCCTAGTAATGGACTGAGTAATGAATACTAGCATTACTAGTATGAACACAGTATTAACACAGTATGAACATTGGACTGAGACGAAAATGCAAACAGATATTAGATAGAGACGCCCATGTCTCAAAAAAACTCAACTCCTTTCATCATTGCACCACCGTGACTAATCCTAGCTGAGAGAATTCTGACGGAACTAATTAGCTGGCGCACACTTCTTCAGTAGCGAAAGAATCCCAGAAGCCGCCCAAAGAAACCACTGGAGCGGCGTGGTTCGGAACTCGGCTTGGACAAATCGCCCAATCTGTCATTGGCCCCACCGGTCCCCTCAATTATGCCCAAGACTCTTGTGGTGTTTATGCTGGACTGGGTTCCGTCCACAGTAGAGTCGAAACTATCCTCATGTGTCTCCCCACCGTTCAGAAGAATTTCAAAGTGAGGCGACTGGAGCTTCGTGTCGCTCGTCACGAAAGAGAGCTCCGTGAAGGACGATTCTGCTGGCAGCAAGTACCCCATGTTTTCCTTGTCGTCGTGGTTGGCGTCGTAGACGTCCCCAGCCTCGTTCCAGGACTCCCCGGTGCTGTTGGTGTACAGGTTGGGGGTGGAGATGACGAGAATTTCATTCTCTTGCCCGTGCAAGCTCATATCATCCGTCTCATCGGCACCAGGAATCTCTGCCACACCTGAGTTTGGTTCAGCAGCTATTGACTCATCAACTGGATCGGTTGGAATTTGCCTGCCATTGCCGTCTCCAACCTCATTGCCATCTCCAACCTTATTACCATCCTCATTGCCATTTCCAAAGACATCGGCACCTCCAACATTTCCAATGGAATTGTCTGAACGCTCTTTCACATGTTCATTTCCGATTTTATCAACAGAGCTTTCTTTGTCGGTTGTATCAGAAGTGCTTGCTTCAATTGGATCAGAGGTTTTTCTCATAATTGAATCCACAGGGTTCTCATTAGCATTATTTTCAGTTAAACCAACGGAATCCCCTTTCTCAATTGCATGTGCTGTGTTCTCATTACTATGATCAAGGACAGTTGCTTTAGCCTGACTCTCGTCATCCTTGCCAATTGGCTCAGCTGGACTCTCTTTAATGTGATCCTTGACAATTAAATCAGCGAAAGTCTTTTCAATTGGATCAACCGTACTCTTAGGCTCGTCTGCAATTGGATCAGCAGAGCTTTTCTTTGGCTCACCTGAACTCTCAGACTGCTTTTCAATTGGTTCGCCAGAACCCTCCTCACAGCGAATCAACTCACAGGCTTCAACGTAGTTGTTGTGATTGCCATGCTCGTCAAACTCGTCTTTGAGCGAGTCACTGATTCTCCATGTGTCATCGTTAAGGATGAACTTGAATACCAACTTTTGCTTCTCTGAAACTCTGACCAGAGTCTCGTACACTTCCGAGAGAGCATTTTTGTGGAGTTTTCCAAGCTCCGATCTGGACCATCCATCAAAGTTACCAGTCACAGATACAGAGAGCACGTCTGGAGTAGCGGGCCTGAGGTTAGTATCAAGAAGAGAGTTGTCAGCCTCCGCGAAGAAATCAGCAACAAGGAAAACATAACAAGGAATCAAGGATCAAAAAGTATTAAGTGTAGATCAAATGGATCAGGGGTACGCACTGGACTTTGCATTAACAGACTGACCAGGGTGAACAGGGTTGAACAGTCAAGGGTGAACAGGTTAAACAGGGTTGAACAGGGTTGAACAGTCAAGGGTTGAACCGAATCTAGAATATCCATATGCCTCAATACAAGGAGACCTACCCCTCGCTCTGCCCAACCTCACCCATTCTAATCAACCTCCCACCTTTATGGATCCACAATCACCCCTTATCTTTAGGATCCCATCTGATCATTATGGATCCCACTGATCATTATAGATCCCACTGATCATTATAGATCCCACCTGATCATTACAGATCCCATCTGATCTATCATTACCAACCCCTAGAATCTATATCCTTGCAGCTCTCTTGGACGATCGTAGCATTTAGACTAGACAACCGAAACTGACAGCAAAAACCAAACATACCAAGTTACGCGGTATACATAACTCATTGTGGCGGGAAGAACAACGGGGAATAGCGGCCCTTTTATGTTGCGAAGCGTAAGGGTTAAAATGTTGCTTTTAGGGACGCGCATGAAATAAATCAGCCTGGCGCTTGAGCGTGCATTGCGCCTGCACACAGCCGCATCGGTGCGTCTATCATGCGTTGGAGATAGTCCTCACAAACGCCTGATCCCTGAGGCGTGCAATCAAGGGGTCAACGAAAGGGGCCAACGAAAGGGGCCAACGAAAGGGGCCAAACAAGTAAGGCATGGCTGCGTTCCTGCACACAGGCCGGGGCCCCAGCCACCGCATTGGCCAATTGGAGCGCACCACCAAGCGCCTCCTCCCTATCGTCCCCCACCACGCCCCACCACACCCCACCCTCATACCGACTTCCCCACCCCCTTTGACAGCCATCACCAGCACACAATTGAAAACCCGGCGGTATCAATTGGGTCTCATTAGATTAGATAGCAAGTACAACAGGTTGATAGCAGTCTCCTCAGGTTGATAGCAGTTTCCTCAGGTCGATCAGAGCAGTTTCCTCAGGTCCAATCAGATCCGTCTAATTAGACCAGATCCGTCTAATTAGACCAGATCCCAATTACATTAATTCAAATCAGGTCAAATCGCATTCAGATCAGGTTTATTTACATCAGACTAGATCGCCAGATCAATGTTCATCATGAGCTTGGACGCATTCACCATTTCTTGGCCTCCATTCCGTCCGGGGGCCGGGTATCGAATTTCTTATCCTTGGCTTCTTTCCAGTTGGTGGTGAGCACCGTTCCGTTAGACTCCACATACGACTTCATCATGGCCCGCCGCGTGTCTTCATCCACGTCCTTGTAGAGCTTGGCGAAGAAATCCTCAGGATTGGCGTCAGGCTCATCGTCAGCCACATCAAAATTGGCCCAGTCGGTTTTCTTGCGTGACGAAGTAGGGTACGACGGAGCAGACGATGTTTCCGAGGTGGATGCTAATGCCGACTCTTCGGCTTCTAGCGCAGACCACTTGTTGGGCACGGCTTTCGTGAGTGTGATCTCAAGCTTCTTGGTCATCACATTGTATGACGACTTTTCCGGCACGATTTCGCCCGCCAAGTAGTCCAACGAATAGTTGTACTCGGAGTTCGCTGACGTGGGGAACGATACCGACACCGACCGGGGGGTGAAGCTAACCTGCACCGTTTCGGACGCCACGTTGGCGGCGTAGATGGTGATGGTCACGTGCTCTTTGCTCTGGTACCACTCGTCCCTGATTTTGGCCTTGATGGGCGCCTGCTTATTGAGTGTGTGGATGGACCCCAGCCCTGCACCATGGTCATTCTGCCTGCCTGGTTTCTGGGTGGCTTGGTTCTGCATGCCCGGTTCCTGTGTGGCCTGGTTCTGGTTGGCCTCCTCATCTGCAGTATCACTGATGGGTAGTCCGTTCTTAACACAGTCTCGCCGGGCCTTTTCGATCCAGATATCGAGCGCCGGCTCCGAGCTCTTGAGCTTTTTGGCCCACTGGAAGTTGGTGTGCGCCTGCACATACTGTTTCTCGGAGTAGTTGACTACACCGAGCCGGAAATAACACATGGCCTTGTCAGCCATGTTGCCTCGTTGTTCCAGAACTGTGAATGCCTTGGAGATGTCGGCTTTGGCCGAGTCGTAGTCGCAGAGCTTGGTGTACGTCTGGGCCCGCTTGATGAGGGGCGCAAAAGCCTGGGGATTTTGCCCGAGGGCCTCCGTGTACTTGGAAATGGCGGTAAGAAAGTCTTTGCTTTCGGCGGCAATGTCGCCTTGCTTGATGAGGACTTCGATGGGCATGAGTTTGGAGGCGATCAAAGGCGATCAGAGCCGGTTGGGAGCGGTTTGAGAGCGGTTTCAAAGCGGTTTCACTAGTGCGCAGTTACATGCAGGTTGATACACTCAGTTTAATGCTCCTATGCAGGTCAAATGTTTATATGCAGGCGGATCTCACTACACCCAGACCACTTTCCAGGGCTGCTTCCGGAAGACCCACCTACATTCTCTTCGCCTTTGTTGAATAACCATTCTATAAATAACCATGCACAGAAACTCAGATCCTGCATGGTGGCAAGACCTTAGGCATACTCATACTCATCTGGTTCATACTAAGACCATGATCTAGTGTTTCTTTGAACATATGGTCTGCTCTGAATAATGATCCTCAGAATGACATTCCTGCACAATATCTATCTCAATCGATAAACCCATGTGATGAACTAGTGTGGTCCTGCACACGCACCTAGTCGGGTCAGTCCCGTAACCTTTAAGCCCAAGCCAACTCCCTTTGAGCTTTATTGTCAATTGATTTTTTTTTTTGCCTTTGCCTGTGTTTGATAATCCAGTTGTAGTCACCTTGAAAATCACCAGAGGACAGCAAGCAAACGTTTGGGGAAGTGAGAGTACAGTTCACGTGATCCAGCCATTTGCAAGCTGAACCAAAGGATCAACACTAGCAGGTACGTTGTGATGCACACTGGGAGAACCACAAACGTGCCTGCTCTCTGCAGAATCAACCCCACCACAAATGGAATAATGGCCCCGCCACTGGACCCAAACGCTGTCATGATTGTAAGCGAAACCACCTGAATTTTTCGGGGTAGCATTGTCGAAACTGTACTAATCATCAACGGGTACACCGGTCCAATAATAAGCCCAGCAAAAGACACAAAAACACTCAGCACAATGTCGTTGGGAACAACCCAAATCAAAACTAAGAGCATGATGGCAAAATAGGCGAGGATATTGATCGACCGCTTTATTCCCAAGTACTTGTGAAGGGGCCGGGTCAAGACAATTCGACCAAGCGTCAAGCCACCCCAGAATCCACTCAGGACGTACCCATAGGAGCCACTGGTGTGGCGGTAGTCGATCAAGTACGACACAATCCAGCCTCCCAACGACACCTCCGTGCCCTGGTAAAAGAGAACATAGAAGGAAATCATCCACGTGAGCTTATTGGAAAGCGCCAAACACATTTCGCCCTCGCGCAGCTGGGAGCAAGGCACAGGGGAGCCAGGCGCGGGAGTGTCGGGTGGAGTATTACCATGTAGACTGCAATTGTCCAAGTTCTCCTGTTTGCAAGCCCGAGTCACCTCCTCGGACAAATCCTTCAATCCAATTACCTGCTCCTGCACAGGGGTGTGAGTTCCTGAAGGTACCTGAGTCACCGGCTCCGAATCAATAAGCCGGTCGACCTCTTCCATGTTGTCCCATGGCTTCAAGTCAGTATCAGAGGTGCGAAAGCCAACAAACAAAAGGACCAAGTTACACACCATCAAGGCCAAATTCACGATATACACGTAATTCCAGTGGATATTGTGTTCTATCATCGTGGTTGCCACAAACGGGGACACCGTGGCGCCGAGCCCGTAACCACCGTGAAAAAACGAAAGATACTTGGAGCTCTTGTCCAACTTCAGGAGGAAAATGTTGACTTGGGCCAACACAATAGCAAGACCAATTCCACCGAAAAAAAACCCCGCCACAATAAGGGGAAAGGGGCCGCCACTGGAAATAATGGCGTACATGAATATCGACGATATGCAGCCAAGCGGGATGGACTTGGCTCTCCCGAGCCAAGGCTGGATTTTGTGAGAGAAAATCGCCACTAGAATAAATCCGGCGGCGTTGGACATCCAGATAAGCGACACCACGGAATACGAGATGTTGTAGTGGGCCTCTATGGTGGGAAGAAGGGCCCCCGGAGCGGCGTCAGAGAACCCCGCAGAAAACGCCCAAAGGCAACTGCCAACGATACGCAACATGTTCTTTTCGGGGTATCGCGACGTCATCACACGGGTTTCGCTGACCTGTTGCTTGTACTGCGGGGCTTCTGCAGCAGACTCCGCAGGGGTGATGTCGCTGCGCCCCCCTGGATGATGGGACAACTGGGTGATTTCATCATTTGAAGAGCGAGTGACCACAATCGGGCGGTTCGACGAAACCACTTTTAATGACTGGGGTCGTTTATCAATGAACTGGATTCGGCCAGGCATTGGGGAGAAATTGGGAATGGAAAAAGAGGGTGGGGCGAATATGAAATATAGAGCGGCTAAGAAACTAGGGTCCGGGTGGCAGAAGAAAAAACACGGCTTGAAAATGGTTGTATAGTGAGGGAAGGCGAGGTTTATATAGTGGAGGAGGCAAATCTAGGTTATGCGCGGGCATCGCTGCCTGCCTGCATGGGAGGCGGAGATGCATTGCGAGGGACTTCGCAGCCGCGCAATTACTAACACCAAAAGCGACGTGTACGGCTTCAGATGCGACTTTCGAGTGCGCTTTTCGCTCGCAAAAACCGGACCTGATGGACGACCTCTCGCAAAAAATGTCGGCCAAATTGCGCTCTCGATCCGCGGGCACACGACTCGGAAAAATATCGCCATCTGCACCCGTACATCCCCAAGCATGTCGTGTTAGAAACAAACAGAACCCAACAACTGTTGTTCTTATTATGGACGTCTTCCTTACGTCCTTAATTTATCATGGTATGTATTGACCCTAGAATAGACGAGGAACTCCCTGGCTAATCCAAGGGGAGGAAAACCTCGCTGTTATATACACTGAGTGTATGCAACCCTGCACGTACATGAAACATATGCACGTTATATGCAAGAGTTACCCGTCCGGGATACCTTGCATCTCAGTATCCTAATAGGAATCCGTTTCCTAACATGTCGCGCGTGGCTGCAAATGCAAATGTCGGCTTTGGTGGCAACGAGGTTTCCATTTTGGGTTTGTATCCCAAGCCCTTGACTATATAAAAGGCGCTCTTTTTCCTCTAGGTCCCAATATTTGAGGAGCTGTCTATGCTGTGAGCATTTTAACTGCAATGATACGGACCAGCTCCACAGAATTGAAATTGGTGTGTTCTTTGATTTTCCATCTAGATTTCTAAGAAGTTACAATTGGGAAGCTTCCGGGAATTATCCTGAAATCAAGAAAGACGGCTCTTCAAGAGATTCGATGGTCTGCTTCTCTGAATATCTACAAAGTACGAGTTGTGTTGAATCATGGGAAGTTATGTTGGCAAGATTCTCCCAAAAATTGAACTGGTTTAACGGCTTAAAAGTTTACGAAGACACGAATATCTTGATGTCAGAGAGGTGATTTTGAATCCTGGAATGCCTTTTCGAGGTTTGGAATTCCTCGTTAATATCTTTGAATACGGGTAAAACACACGGAGCTTTCTATGTGTATTTTGAATTGGGAGCTAGCTCCAAGTGTTTTGATTTATTCAAGTTATGAATCACATATTTGTAATTTGGATGAATTGTCTTCCAATTCTTAGCGATTGCTTCTAAGAGTGTGCTATTGGAATATTCCTGATAGCTTGGAGCTCCCGATATTCTGGAAGTTGCCAGAAGACGGAGCTGCTGTCCAATGCCACTCTTCAACAAAGAAGCATGGCAGCAATGGTTTGAGCATGGCCACCATCTACTTTTGTACGTCTCGACCTATTGGGGGATCAGATTATGCAGTTGATACAGATCATAAATTTATATCTTCTAACTTGGACTTCTTGACCAACGACGCTAGGATGCTGTTTCAATGCATAAGGACTTTGACATCATGGCAATGCACAGATCAAGACCTACCGACCTGGACTACCAAGAAGTTGAATGCCCTGGACTACCAAGAAGTTGAATGCCCTGGACACCCTCCATTAAGTATGGTGTTCCCGACAGCAGAGCAATTTGAGTGCAGAATGCCGAACTGGGGTCTTTACACCCAAATTTGGTTCTGCCAATCTAATCTTTACACCATGGATGCACACCAAGCTCACAGATTCTGCAATGAGTTCACAAGTCACCTCACATCCAACGACACTTATCCACTGCAAAGTCAATGTGGCCCATTCAAACCACCAGCGATTCAGTGAGAGAATTATGGTTTCAAGAAACTTTGGAAGATAACAGCAAACACTAGCCATGAATTGGTGTGCAGTCCCTAATCTTGAGACCCATATTCGTGCCCCAAAACAGGTTCAAGATATGTTTCCGTAATAAAGATGCAATCTCCAAACCCTCCCTTCAACTTAGTCCACGAGTCCGGAAATAAAGGTCTCGTGGAGGTTTTGGATTTTGACTCTTATGTGATTTCAAGAATGAATCTTCCATAAGACACAATCCAGTGTCTTGTACGCAGAGAAACTACTTCCACAGATTGAAGCTTTATGAAGGATACATAAAATCTGAAGCACATGATATCTATGAAATCTTTGGACATAAAATCTTTGTGATGCAATCTAAATGACCAAAAAGAGCAAGCCGTTGGTATTCCATTCATACTGAGATAATTCCAAATTATCTTCCCGCTTGTGTCTACTAAGTGAATACAAGGGAGTCACTGTTTTCATGGTTTTCTGATTCATAATGGTTACGCAGGTAACTTGAACAGATCTAAAGTACATAATGCATTGGCACGGACTGAGCTGACTGCGTGCTGAAACCCCTTTCTTGGCCTCGTACTCATCCAGAATCATTTTCTGCTTCTTTTCTGCAATGAATGCAACCTCCGAGTGTTGAGAAGTCTTTTAAATACCATGAGTCCATCGGAAAACACTTTCATGGACTCTGTCAATCCGCACACTGGCAAACCAGGGCAGTCTACTAAAACCTTTCATGCATGCCACGCTGGGATTGGCTACTCATTTTGATCACTGATCACCGGGCAAAGGCGAGGCTGAGAATAACTCTGCTGATGTCCAATGCTCATCACTCCTCTCCTGCAGCCTTGACCATATCCAAAAAGGTCAGTTTCGTCATCTCAGTCATAAGCTCATTCTTCTTCAGGGGACCTGCAGTCTCATAGTCCATTTCATCGGAGGCCAAGATCTGCGAAGACATGACTGCATTGAAGAGCTTCACCACGCCTCGCTGAGCAATCTTCTTTAAGGCCTTTTCTTTCTCCAAGTACGCCCGAGCCTTTTCCGGCTCGTCGGCCGAAGGCAAGAGCTCGCTCACGTGCGACTTATTGAGAAGCTCGATTTTCTCGTTGTGGAGCGCCCGCTTGGCACGTGCCTCCAACTTGGAGCTCTCTAGCTCCTTCAGAACGGCTTTGTTGCGGGCCAAGATCGGGTCTTTCCGGTCATACGCCTTCAATTTGGAGCCCATGATGGCATTGAAGGCTGTAGCAAAAGTTTGACGACCATCGTCGGCGATTTTCTTCTTTTTACGCATTGGGAACGAATTATCGGACTCGTTTCCGGACTCGTTTTGGTCGTTGTCGGACTCGTTTTCGGACTGACTGTCTTCGGACTCGGACCCGCTGTCTTTGCCGGAAAAGTCGTCATTTTCTTCTTCGGAGCTGCTCTCAGCATCCTGCATTCCTAGTTCGTCATCGTCTTCCAATCCAGAGTCGGTATCGTCGGAATCATCCAATTCGGAGGACACTTCTGGTCTTGTGGCTTTTGCTGGGGTATGTTCTTTGACAACTGCAGATATGTCGTGCTTCAGAGCCGAGGGACTGGGGGCGGACTTGGCGTTTTCTGCATCACCCTTACCGCTTTGCAGTGATTTCTGCCTGATTGTGATTTTGCCTTTGGGCTGATTTTTGGCCATGGTGTGGTGTACTTTTGGGAGATGAGATTTTGGTGATGAAGCCATCGCGCGCATATGCAGGACCACGTTGGTACACATCCAGTTGTCAACTGACGGACTGAGAGATCTTGTTCACGGAGAGGGACGAGAAAGCATCCGTGCCTTAAAGTGAATCGGGGCGTTTGGATTGGTTACGGGATTTTGTGGCTATGCAGTCTGTGGCGCCTATCTGCAGTCCGTTTGATTGGCGTTTCGGCCTGCATGTGCCTCTATTTACATCTCACCACACAGTACAACCCAAACCAACCAGTTGTTTCACCGACAGAGATTGCTTGCTGAAACAACCACTTCCCGTTTCAGCTTGTTTCATATATACCACTGTCTTGTTTCAGCTTGGTTTCATCCGCAACAATACCTTTTTGACCTCTCGGAGCTCCATATCAACTCACCTGGTTGCCTACCTAAACTGCCCTTGGTTTTGCCCTCGAACTTATCCCACACTAACATCTTGGCTCACACTTCCGCCCGCATACGACTTAATAACTCCAAATGTCTCTAGGATTCCGCCGACAGCAGAGCCTCCAATCGGAAATACACCACAAGCGGCAAAAACTCTCCCTACTAACACAAAGCATCACAAATTTCAAGACACAGAACTCCAAGCAGGAGTTCGAGATCTGGAAGCTCGAAGACCACGTTGCAGACCTCAAGAAGGAATTGGAGCAAGAGAAGTTGAATCTTGACCATTTGAAAGGATTCGAGCGGGATTCGTTTGCCAGCTTGCGCCAGAAGTTCGAGCTCCAGAAGAACGAAATCTCCGCCGAAATCGACCATGGCCTACTTAAGTTAAAGGAGGGTTTGGCACGTGAAATCCACCTTAGCATGGAGAAGGCCCGGCAAAAAGCGGCGCAGGAGCACGAGGCGCTTCAGACTCAGATCCGCGACGCCCGGGCTCGGCTCCAGCACCAGAAGTCCGACCTCAACCGCACCCTCATTGGGCTCAAGGAGGAGCATCACCGTAAAGTGTTGAGGCTTCGGGAAGACGGTGAGAAAGCCGGCGACAAGTTGGTGCTTGAAATGGGGCAGGTGCAGTCCCAAACCCGGGCTTTGGAACACGACGCTGATGCTTTGGGCCAGGAAATCGACCGCAAGAACATGAAACTTCTGAATGTTCAAGGCCAATTGGCACAACTGGAAGCTTCGCTCAAGTCGCGACAACAAATGATTGAGGAATTGGAAAAAGACCTCAGGATGCAAAACGAAAAGTGTGTGCAGTTGAAGAAGGCCATGGAAGTCCAGGAAGTTGAGATCCATAAACTTCATGAAAGGACAGCAAAGATGAAACAGTCGTTTCCGCCGCTTGAGGTGCAGCGGCGAGTGATGCACGAGAAACTCCAGAGTCTAAAGGGCAACATCCGGGTGTTCTGCCGTATCCGGCCCGCTGGTGGCGATGCACCCATGTCCGATATTTCGGTTTCGGAGATGTTCAGTTCTCGAGGCAAGCAGGAGCTCACGCTTAAAGCCGCCGTTTCCGGCATTTCCAGCCGAACATCCACCCACCATTTCCATTTCGACAAGGTCTTCGAGAACAGCACCAACAGCGACGTTTTCCTTGAGATCTCGCAGCTCGTGCAGTCCAGTTTGGATGGCCACAATGTGTGTGTGTTCGCATACGGCCAGACGGGTTCCGGCAAGACCTTCACCATGTCCCATGAAAACGATGGCATGATTCCCTTATCTGTGGAAAAGATCTTCGGTGATATCTCTGCGCTTAAGAGCCAAGGCTGGCTGTACACGGTGGAGGGCCGGTTCCTTGAAATATACAATGAGCAGATTCTTGATCTCTTGCCTGGCCTGCAGGCAGCAGCCAAGTATGAGATCAAGCATGACGACGTGGCAGGCAAAACCACCGTGACAAACTCCAACAGTGTGGTTTTTGTGTCTGCTCAACATTGCAAAGAGGTGCTTGAAGCAGCAACCAAAAAGCGGTCCACGGCGTCGACCATGGCCAATTCCCGGTCTTCCCGGTCACATTTCATATTCACGCTTGAAATCTCCGGTCACCATGAGACGGGGAAAACTTGCGCTGGAACGCTCAACTTGGTGGATTTGGCCGGGTCCGAAAGACTCGCTTCCCTGCAGGCAAAAGGAGACCGGCTCCGGGAAACCCAGGCTATCAACAAGTCATTGGCTTGTTTGGGCGACGTGATCATGAGCCTCAACAAGGCAAATACCCAGGCAAAAAACCACGTGCCCTACCGCAACTCCAAGTTGACGTATTATTTGAAGCATTCGCTCGGAGGAAACTCCAAGACCTTGATGTTTGTGAATGTGTCACCGTTGGCGCAGAATACAAACGAGACGTTGAACTCGTTGCGGTTTGCAGCAAAGGTGAATGAGACCAAGTTGGGAACACCCGAGGAACGGTCTCCAAAGTGACTGTTCAAGCGATGAAGCGATGAGATGAAGTAATAAAGAAGCATTGTCGTTTAGATCAGCTTCATTGAACAAACAACAACCTTCAGCATGAACGAACTAGAGTTCATCCCTTGATAGAGTGATTTCACCCAGTCTATTTGCAATGAGCTCTCAGGTCCAGCCGAGTCCGAGCCTTGATGAAATTGCACGCATCACCTACTGGAGAGGAGAACAAGAGTTTTAGGAGGAACTGCATACCATTCACCAACGGCTCTTATTATATAATTTCGACTCGAATTCGGAAGGATATGATAGATCCGGCCCCTCTCTTGAAGATACACCAACAGCGGTGGCACCCATGCAGATTGCAGAGAAGACTTGATATTTCAAATACTGGCATTTCAACCACCGGATATCGCAGAAAAGCATTTCGTTACATGAATGTCTGATGCAGTTATTGCAGAGAGAAGAATCTCGGTTCCAGTCATTTCATAGAGTCATTAACAGTATTATACTGACTTACCGTTTTTCAGTGACTGACCAGTGCCTGGAGATACAAAGGTACGTTTCAGATCTTTCATGACAATTTCTACTGTTACACTTTGTCATTGCAGAGACTTGACCGTTGCAGACTGCAGTCTCACGTGGCCCGTCTAGGCACTACACGATACCGTCGCCGTTGATATGGTTGTTCAAGCAGAGGTCTTGGAGCAAGTTGATTCCAGTCATATCCCCATCCATTTGACCAAGTTGTTCGCTCGCCTTGTCGGATTCACGTCAGTATCAAGTCAGCAAAGAGATCTGGGTGTCTCCTTTCTGGATGATGGTCAAGACGGCTAAATACATGCTTGGCTTGAACCTCCTCATTCAAGCTAAGCGACTGGCTTTAGAGAGGAATGGACAAAAAATCACCATTGTGTCGGTGTACATTCCGATGGCTTTCTAGGTACTAGCCGCAATGGAAACAAAAACGGGAACAAACCCTATTTCAACAACCGCAAGGATTAGCCCAACCCGCAGTTTTCCAAAAACTAACGTGTTAAGACCAATGGGAGCTCAAACACCAATAGCAAGTCCCCGAACACTCGAAACCAAAGGTCTCTGCCTCAAGAACCTTCCTTACACTTGAACAATTATCAGCATCTATTTTCGTCCTGCAACTCGTGATCCTTCCTATTCCCATTTCCGTATATTTCCGGTGACACGTGGACCCTTGAAACCGCCAGGACATCCGAATTGGTGGGCATGAAATCGCTTACAATCTATACACGAGCCAGGGCTCGAAACCACTGGGGTCAGTTTCTCTCCTCATTGAAATCTATTACTAGACGTCTGTGAGTAGGGGAAGAGAGGAGCTACTGGCTGCACGAGAAAGTATAGAGATGCAATGGTGCTTGGCATACAAGCAGTATTTATTGTGTTCAAAATTGCAAGACAGTATCTAAACTAGGGGCTGCAATGAAAATGACTAGTCGACTACTGGCGGTGTAATGCAAACAAGACTGTTACCCAATTTGCAATCTATCCATGTCCATAGATAAGTCTATCTATAGATAAATCTATCCATAAAGAAATATCATAGAAAAGTCTATCCAGAGAAGTCTATCCTTCAGTCTCTATCGATTCTGCTTCTCTGCACCCTCGAGCAAAAGAGAATCCGGAGCATAGCCCGAGGCAGTGACCAACAACCCCGAGTCCTTAAGACGTGCCCACTTGTCTGTGTGCGTCTCACAGGCCCAATCGGCCAATTCACTTTGCTTGGCGGCATCCAAACAATAGTTATGCATGGCCAACAACATGTCCAGCGAAAACACCAAGTTGTAGTCGTCTGCCTGTCCGGCCAACTCAATGGCTTGATCCACCAACCCGTAGTAGGAATGCGCAATCAAGTACTGTTTGAACAAGTCGTGGTTTGGAAACACCCCGTACTCGGAAAGCCGGTTCCAAAACTGCTTCACGTGCGTCATGTCGCTGTAGGTGAAGGTCTTGAGCATGATCTGCGCCGTGCGCTCATTGATGCCGCCGTTTTCCTTGCTGTTGGCCGAGATCAGGAGGAACAAGTCGTGTGCCTTGCCCACGTCCTGAAGATTAGAGTATGCGTTCAAGAGACAGTTCTGCAACTCAATGTCCTGGCTTTCCATGATCGTGTCCATCTTCATGTACTCGTGCACCTCCGTCACGCCCTCCTCGTAGAGATTGTCGCCAAACACCTCGAACAAGTACATGTAAATGTCTCGCAGAGGCGGCAAGTTGGCATTGTGGGCGCCGTGGAGCTCGCTAAGCATCTTCATTCTCCGGCAGATAAGCAATGCTGCATTCAATCGGTTTTTCTCGCAAAAAAAACGCATCGTGGGAAGGTAGCTTTCGTGTGGCATCTCGAAGTACTTGTGGAGCTCGCCGTAGAGCACCCAGTTAACCTCGTACGTCTTTTCGTTCTCGTAGCTCAACACAAAGCCATGCAAGAGCTGGAACAACCGCTGGTGCGCCTGGCAATATGTCCGGTCCACCCGGAGTTTCGGGATGGAGTCCTTGTCGATTTTGGGCAATTCTCTCTTCAACAATTCAATCACATCCCCGACGCATTGCTCCTCCAACATCCGTTCCACAAGCCCATAGAGCGCTTCGGCATCACACACGCTGGGGTGGTTTTGCTTGATCTTCCTGAACCGCCGGAACATCTCCTCCAACAGAACTCCCTCTTCTTGTGTCAAAGCAAGAATGAGCTTGTTCAACGTGTATGGGACCGAAGGGTCAATGGATTCCTGCCAGTTGAGGGTATTGGTGGACTCGTCGAAGATCTCGAATGCTTGCGTTGGGTTTGTTTTCGAAACATGGTCTATGATGTGCTTGTAGCCATCAAGAGAATACTCCTGTTGCAATCTGGTGTGAAGGTCGTCCAGTTTTGCCACGGCGTTAGGGTCCTGAGCATTGGCTAACGTCTGGAACGTAAAGGTAAGCACTGCGTCCAAGTTTGAGCACTTGTGGACGATTTCTTCCAAGCTTTTTGTTTGGACCGGGGTATTTGCCGCCTCAGCGCCACTTTCCCCCGATTCAGTAACCATTCGGACGATCTCCGCCCTGGCCTTTGTCTCTTCCGAATACTCCCCACTCATTATCTCCCCACATAAATGACGTAGATATTTCCTGTACTGAGAAATCCTCTTGACCGTCTCCAAAAGCACAACTTCCACGTTGCCTTCGTCCAAGTCTGAGACAGTTCCAGACTCTGCAAGTCGCTTCACAAGCCTATCAACAGATTGGACGTCCTGCACATCGCACAGCACCGAGTTCATCGATGTTTTTAGAACAAGCAACGCCACAGTTGCATCCGGTGAGTAGTCACGGGCAATGATCTGATTTGCGACTTGCTGCACGTAGGCCACGTTTCGTTCCTGGTCCAAGTATTCGTGAATATTTGGATTCCGCTCGTTGAAGAGGTCCTCCACGTATTGCACAAAGCTAACAGATAGGTCATCGGTGACGTAATCTGCCTCAAGCACGGTTTGAAACACATCGAGTTTGAGCTCGCCATTTGCTTTCATTTCACCCAAGAGTTTGGCAAGAAAATCTCCCGGAAGAGGGGAGCGGGTGATGTGCAGGAAACTCGTGCCAAAATCCCGCAAATGAGTCCCCAAACGAACTATATTTACAAGAGTCATGGTCGGGTAATGGGGGCGCTTTTCGGGGCGTTTGACAAAGTCTGCTGCTAATAGATGAATGAATTGCGGCACTGTCTCCTTTCGACCGAGGTAGAACTGCACGGCATTGTTAAAGAGCTCGTGAAGCTGATCGCCACTGAAAATCTCTTCATGTTCTTGGCGTGAATGCACAAAAACACGGTTGAGAGCACGGAAGTAGTCAGAAGAGACTCCCTTGTGCTGTCCATAGACTAGCAACTCATTGCATTTGGTCCGAAGAAGCTTTCGCCGAAGGTTGTCGGCCATCTCGGTAGTTCGTAGATAATGGTTGATGTCAGAAACAAGCTCCGGAAGTGATGCTTTATTCACATGCCGCAGTAGACCATGTTCGCTATTCGTTCCGCTATGCCGCTCCCGAAACGGTAATATTCGTCCTTCGTGTCTGATGCTATGTGGTGAAGACAACCATGCGCGGAGAGGTTGCCAGTTTTCGTAGCCCAATAGGCGTCTCATGAAATACCGAATAATTCTTTGGTATGCTTTGAGAGACTTTATGGAAAGTCTGTTGTATGAAAGTCCCCGGAATATGCTCTGTAGTCTCTGGAATGTGTTCTAAGGCAGGGATCGAAGGCCTGAGATCTAAAAGTCTCTGCGATGTGCTTTGCCGAGGAGATTTTCCAAAATTGCCTCCTGGTGACCCAGATTTAAATGCAACAAGACCAGATCCAAGATTGGAACGATTGTAATGCACACGTTGGAGAGGTCAAAATTACTGGTCACCAGTTGATGGAGATGAGTTTCGCGCGACCCGGTGCGACCTGAAAATACCACGACCGCAACGGATCTGGAAGTAGACAATTCGACCTTTTGGTTTGGTTCATTGCACGGGTCAAATGCAAAACTCAACTGGACAGGGAATGTGCTAAAAGAGCCAATGACAACGGGTCTGTGTTGGTGTCCTGCATATAAGCGCCTTCCCCATTCTACTGGCCCAAAACTCTCCGGGATTTCTTCACTCAGTCTCAGACTTCCAGTATCTGGGCTTGCCCATTTAGTCCCTTTGCCGGTCTCCCTGCCAACATCTTTATGACCTCATGTCCGCTGTAACACCTCTATGGCTTCTCTTCGTACTCTGGCAAGTGTTTCTGGAGCCGTTTGATGGCCCAGTTTTGCCCGATGAACTTGACGGATTCATCGCTAGCGCCTTCCGAGAGTGTGTACTGTTTCCAGAACTCTGGGTCGGCGAATTTTGCCTTCTCTGCCCGGAAAAATCCCAGCGATTCACGTAGCTGCAACACGTGCTGCCGCAAATCAGCGGCAATAGTTGCTCGGAGACTTTGCGCCTCCTTGCCGTGCTTCAACTCTTCGTTCAAGTCCAGTGCACCGGCGTCACCCTTTTTCTCGCACAACTTCTCCCAGGATTTCCGGTAGTCGAGGATCTTGTCATCCGCAATCGGCTCGCCGATTATAAGATGGATATCAGCGCCTATGTTCTGCGGAAGCCATCTTTTGATGCCCTGTGTAGCACTTTCCTCGGGGGCAATTTTCTCGAATCCACACGAAAACATTGGCACGACAATGGGAGCACGGGTGCTCTCTAGAATAAGCCGGGCAACACCCCATTTGAAGTAGCGCATGGAGTTGTTGTCTGGCTTTTCAAGCTGAAGCACAAAGCCCTCGGGGAAGACATGAAACCACGAAGTTTTAGTCCGGATGAACGGAGATCTTGCCATTAGAGGCCCGGTGGCATCTACCAGCGGGGTGACCTTTTTAGCAAGTGGGGCAAAGGAGGCAGCAGCAGTTGAGGCAGTTTGCTCATCTCTCTTTAAAGTCACAGACAACTCCAAGTCCAACGTATCGTCTGGACTCATGATTCGAATGGCAGCGTCCAAGGAGGCCTGGAAAGGCCCCACGCCAAACCTCTTGGTGCCCAAGATTTTTCCAAGATTGAAAAACCACGACAAGCCCCTGTTGGAGAAGCAGATGTTGTGGGCCCCAAAGCCCCAACGAATGGTATCGATGTCGGTGTGAAAACGCATTGGAAGCATGGAAAACACCGCAGGGTCGTCCACCACCGACATGTGATTCATGACCGTCAAGAGCGAGCGGTCCTCTGCTCGGGCCCGGGCCAATGCCGCATCCAAGCGGTCCACGTGGTGAATGTGGGGACTGTAGAGGAGATTGATGAGGCCTTTGGACGCAAGAAGCATGCCCAAGCACGTGGCATGGGAGGCGTAATTCCACCAGAACGTGGTTCTGGGGTACTCAGAGAGAAAATCGTCTCCTCTTTTGAGAACGTCAGCGTACGACATTGGGGGCTCTATTCGTGGAACTGATGACTTTGAAGCGCAACTGGTCGCAGCCGTCCATGCCTGCACCCGTGCATCCGATGCTTTTTTAATGTCTTTGTTGGTGCGCATGCCCTGTATTTATACCCCGAAAGGGCGATTTGCAGCCATCCGCAGGGGGGGCCTCTGAAACTATAAAAGCAGCCACCCCCGCTCCGTTGCCCTATTTTTATAGAAGCAGTTTTACCACAATCCTCCTTGTTTTACAGTCTTCACTCTTTCAATACAGTCTTCACTCTTTCAATACAGTCTTAACCACAGTATTCACCACTGTTTTCACTGTCTTCTCCACAGAGTTCTTCGAATGAGTGCTTTGGCTATCAGTGTCTGCCAATCAGAGCCCTACCAATCAGAGTTCTCAGATTAGTTAATTACCAGGTCTAGACTCTCACATTAAAGTTAGTCAAAGGGGTTGAAGACAAGCTATTCAGGGGTATGGGCATGTGCTAACGCAGAGCAGCTTGCAACAGAAACTTTCACAAACGCTACCTCAGAGGCTATTGTAGCAGCTTTAAGCTGTTTGCGAGACAATAAACAGTATTTCATGAAGGATATTCAGCCAGACCGATTCCACCATGCTAGAGGGACCTCTGATATTCAATATAATTTGCGGGATCTTAGTGGCAACTGGTTGTGCAAGATAAATTTCTCAGCCATCTGTCCCGCTTTTGACTCAGTCATCAATTTTGGAGCTAAGCATTCTGTGAACCTAGCAAAAAGCTGGATGTCTACTTGAAAATGGAACTGAGGCACAGTACCAGATCCATTAAACTCTCTCATAAAGTTGAGCTACTTCAGACAACACCACTCCATATGCTATCATAATCCATGCGCAGGTCGTCTTCGAGATCCATCTCCATCAAGTGGTGGATAAACGCCAACTTCTTTGCTTTTGTGAGCGGGAGATGGGCAGTCCGCTCACAAAAGAGCTCATGGTGGAAATCTTCACTGGGACCCAAGGAGATGAAGTCGAAAGGCTGGATTCGGGCGTCTCTCAAGCGAGCATTGCTTTCACCCTCGCCAATGCAATCCACCAAGAAGTCATCATATTCTGGCACTGCGCCGCCGACTCTGGTCTCCAAAAGGTGTGCCTTTGCCGCAATCTTTTTATTAATGGATACCACAATCGAGTCCAACTCAAAAAAGTCTCTTGAAGTCTGGCACAAGGAGTGGAAGTGTGCAAATGACCGTGGATGGAGGATTTTCTCTCGGTGGTCGACCGAGAGGGAAGACCTAATCTCAGCAAAAGTTGCCACGCTTTCACTCGCCATGTTGATAACGTTCCAGAATAATACGAGTAATATTGTGGAGTGTGAGAACAATTTTCGAATATGGTCTCAATTTACACAAAGGGGGTCAGGCTGGTTTGCCTGCATATATTGCGTGAACAGTATTTGCACCCATTTATCATCCAGAAAAATACAAATTGGACGTATCGGAAAATATGGCTATTCAGTGTGACTTTGAAGTTTCTGAGGAAGAAGAGGATGTTGTGGTTGATCCATTCATGACCAAAGTTGAAGAAGCCAAAGCACGCCGGAAGAGAATCTACGAGATCTTCCGGTCTCTCAATGCCAACGCTTTCTGTGAAATCAAAGACACGGCGCTAATCCAGCTCATTTTCACAAACAACTCCGAGTTTTCCGACGAAGACATGATGACAATCTTGAAGTTAAGTCCTCGGGAAACCCACCACCGACAATTGTATTCGAGCTTGTTGAATTTAGTTCAACACACAGCCATGATTCTCAGAGGAAAGGTGATTGCAAAACGTTTGGAGGATATGCCTTTAACGGATATCAGGCGTATATGCTACAGAATTGCCGACCGGTTTGACTCGTTGTTCTATGTGCCAGTGAATACGAAAACTGAAGATGACAAAAACAGCAACATTGCGCTTTCATTTGCCTGGAAAGACCGTTATAATTCGCAGTGGCCTATCGCCAGTTTGTTAAACAGGGAATACAGGAAGATCACTCAGATGTGAGGGGCCATCAAGAGCAGGTGTTATGATTTGTTTGAGTGCAGTAACGCACCAAGTGTGAGAGGTGTTTTGATAATTATAGATTGTCTGTGTCTTGATACCCCAATTATAAATGTTTTTACATTCTTGTCTGGGATATTTTTGATACAGTGAAAGGGACACTAGTGCATGAGATCTTCTAAGATATCCTGATTACGATATGCTTGGATATTCTTGGCTTGCTAGCCTACTCATTTATTTACCCTTTTGATGATCCTACAAAGAAAATTGCGATTAAAAGCCAGATGGGATTAGAAGCTGTAGCTGTGCCAAAGTTGGATGTGTTGAGTTTAACCTCATCACTTCAATTGAGCTTCTCTGGCATGCTTGAGCAGATACGTTTGATTTGGGCTTAGCATGGAGTGCTGACCATTATTAGTTTTGAGTTCCCATACGCTTTGAAATAACCTTGCCGATATACCTTGCCTACCAATAACCAGTAGGCTTTTACGGCATATTTCTCAGCAGTCTCTTCCAAACATTTGGAACAGGCAACAGGTCTCACCTCCAAGCGTCATGACCTCCAAAATCATGGCCACATTTAAGCCTTGCGTCATCGGGCCTTTTTGGGCATTCAATGAAATTGCGGTTGTTGAAGATCTGCTCATAGGGAAAGAAGAAAAGATTGTCATAGTCGGAAAACTCCTCGCCGCTGCGCATCTTGGCCCTCATGAAAGCCAAAGACCTCGGTACGGTATGCTGAAGAAACAAGCGAAAGGCCTCGGCTTCTCTTTCTGTGGTACGATAGTATTGCGGGATCACACACTCCGCTCCGGTTCGCTCCGTGGTGTACTGCACCAAAAGAGCCAGAGGAAACTGGGAAAAGTCACAGGGACTGATGTCATTGCAAAGACCGTTCAACCGGATGTTCATGGACTGCATCACCACCGGATGGATGTGTATTCCTGCACGGTAGTGGTCGTAGTCAACGTGGTTGACGATTTTGCGGAGGTTATAGATTTTGGTGTTGATCAACTCAACGTCAAGCGGCTCCACGGTTTTGAGGTAGTCTCTTCTGCGGCTCATTGATAGCAAGGTGGAAAGAGCAATGGTGTGGAGTGAGTTGGCGCAGAGAGGTTTGTGGGTGCAAATTGCGTCCACCAGAGTGCACCCGTACCCCTCACCCGTGCACCCAGTACCGCGGGCCGTATGCAGGGCCCACGGAATTCACCCGTCGGCAGCATACCCTAGGGCGGATGGGAAGATTCTTTCTGTGGTCATCTCTCTATGGTACATTACACCGAAGCCCCAAGCCCCGGGGTCTAAAGATGTGAGGAGAAAGAACCAGGATCCGAACCAGAGTGTGAACCAGACTGACCAGTCCAGACCAAATCCCGAACACGATTAAGACCCAGACTTATCAAGCACCGAACCAGAATTGAAATCCAACCCCCGAACCAAACCAAACGTTGATACACCTGGGAGAATCCAGGACACCGAGATGAGACGGGCCGGTGTTGTGTGCAGGACGCGCAGGCATCGCATCGCACGCATTTTTTCCTCACCAAACACTACTCCACCGATAGTCCATCCCCATTTGTACGCCCCTTTCCCACCCAAAATGGCCAAGATCTTAAAGAAAGGACAGCGTGGAGCAGCCAAAGAGTTCATGACGCGAAGCCGCGCCGTGGCCAAACTCCAGGTCTCGTTGGCGGACTTCCGTCGTCTCTGCATCTTCAAAGGCATCTACCCACGCGAGCCCAGAAACAAGAAGAAGGCCAGCAAAGGCGCCGTGAACCCCCAGACCTTCTACTACACCAAGGACATCAAGTACCTCATGCACGAGCCGGTGTTGCAGAAGTTCCGCGAGTACAAGGTGTTTTCCCGGCGGTTGAACCGGGCCATTGCCAAAAACGAGCTCCACGATGCCCAACTTCTCGAGAAAAAGAAGCCCCGCTACCGCTTGGACCACTTGGTCCGCGAGAGGTACCCCACGTTCTTGGACGCCATCCGTGACTTGGACGACCCCTTGAACATGTTGTTCCTCTTCTCTAACATGCCAGCCACCAACGTGGTGTCACATCGCGCCACGGCCCAGGCGCTGAAGTTGGCCAACCAGTGGTTGGCGTACGTGGCCAAGCAGCGGCTCATCACCAAGGTGTTTGTCTCCATCAAGGGTGTGTACTACGAAGCTCTGGTCAAGGGCCAGGAGGTGCGGTGGTTGGTGCCATTCAAGTTCCCCGCCAACATCCCCTCGGACGTTGATTTCAGAATCATGAGCACCTTCTTGGAGTTCTACTCCACCATGGTGCACTTTGTGCTCTACAAGTTGTATTCGGACGCCGATTTGGTGTACCCACCCCCCATCGACGCAGACAAGTTGAAGGGAATCGGAGGCTTGTCTGCGTACGTGTTGCAGAACAAGGACCAGATGCCAGTTGCCGTGGAATCCGAACCAGACCATGCCAGCGTCAGTGCCAAGAAGTTGTCGGAGGAGGAGATCAGCGAAGCCAAAAAGGCTGATGAGGCTGTGGCCGAGGAGCCGGAGCCCGAGCCCGAGACCGTGGACGACGTGGAGTTGGACGCTTTCACCTCCACCAGCTCCCGGACGCCTGGCGACTTGTTGAGCCAGCCGTCGGAGTATTCCGAGCGCTCCACCATCTTCGAAGGCTTCACGTTCTACGTGGGCAGAGAAGTACCGCTCGACATCTTGGAGCTCTGCATCTTGGCAGCCGGCGGCAAGCTTGTCAGCGAAATTGCCTTGGACGAGTTGAAGCTCTCGGACCCTGCCAAATACAAGACGCTTGATCTTTCTGCTATCACGCACCATATCGTGGACCGCCCCAAGCTTGCCAAGAAGCTCCCCAACCGCACATACATACAGCCCCAGTGGGTGTTTGACTCCATCAACAACGGGCAGTTGGTGTCGGTCAATGCCTATGCTCCCGGAGAGACCTTGCCCCCCCACTTGTCGCCATGGGGAGATGCAGGAAGCTACAACCCTACTGCGCCATCCAAGGACGAGGAGTCCGAAGAGGACGACGAAGAGGCCGAAGCAGAGGATGATGAAGATGTGGACCAGAAGGAGTTGGAGATGGAAGCCAAGGGAGTGCAGTTCTCCGAGGCCGAGCCTGCCAAGGTGCGCAAATCCAGCAAGAAGGCCGAGGACGAAGAGGAGGACTTGCGTACGATTGTCATGGGTTCTAAGCAAAAGAGAATGTACAACGAGTTGAAGGAGGAGAAGGACAAGAAGGAGGAGCGGGTGAAGAAGTTGACCAAGAAGAGAAAGCAGCTCGATAAGGCTGAGGCCGACAAGACCAAGGCCGACAAGGCCAAGGCCGACAAGGCCGACAAGGCCAAGAAGCCCAAAAAGAAGTAAATCAAGGCCCGTGGCTTCAATAAATGGAATCAGATCGTACACTTTAAGTAGGGCGTTCCGGCGTATGTGCAGTGTACTCTAGGTTCCGGGGCTTATGTGCAGTCCCGGGGCTTATATCCAGTTCCGACCTATTGACCCAGGTCATTTCATCGAGTGCACCACATACAGACTTGCATTGTTTTGACCATTTTTCGACTTTGCCGAGCTTCACGACCAACATATCTTCTCCCGAACCGGAAATATGGTGTGTGTGCAAGATTACAGAAAGATATGTGGCAGTCACGTGATCGCGCCGGCCCATTAACCCTTCAGACCCACTGCTTGTGTTGCAGTCTGGTGACGTGGCCAAGGCTCTCTTATTACAGCTCAAGCGATCCCCAAACGGGGTCCTGGTATCCGGGGATGAGCTAGAGCCATGGTCATGTGACCAGGCCAGGATTTGACCGGAACTCGCGGCTGCAAGCCACCTAGCCAATTAGCATAATCTCTTAAAGGACTTGCTCTGTTATGAGGACATGACGCTGGTTTCTGTACTTAGCGGCGACCTCCTGAAACGTAGGACGAGTGCCAAGCGTGGCAGGAAGAGGACACGTGATGCGAACCGCATAGGCTGGTGCAGGAATCCGGGGCAGGTGCGTGGCTTGACCCCGGTTTACGAGATCACGTGCTGCAGGCTGCAGCCCGATTGCGAGGGGCCGTGCAGACAAGCCAGCCCGCGCCGTCCTCACATCAATACCAGAACTTCGTACTGGCAACCATCAGGCCGATAGTAGAAAATGTGCTTGGATGCGGTTCCTGGACTGCATCGAAGATGGCGTCTGTTCGGCCGGCTCCCGTGGGTTACTGCAGGTTAACCATAGTACATCAGGGTGTGGGTCTATAAGTCTATAGCAGTCAAGTATATGCTGCTCACTGGTTCTCTTCCAGTGATCAATGGTCAATAAACAAGTGTTCAATAAACAAGTGTTCAATAAACAAGTGTTCAATAAACAGGTGTTCAATAAACAAGTGTTTAATAAACAAGTGTTCAATAAACAGGGAGTGTGTTTGGTGGGTCTGGAGACACCGTGGCACGTCCAGCCACCGGGGAATCTTGATTCCTTTACGGGCGACCCTTCCTTTATATTGCTGCGGGCGACCCTTCCTTTTATATTGCTGTGGGGGTCACAGACACGTTTGTGGCCACGTGTCCACACTCCTGATGTGTCAAGTAGGAACTCGAGGCCAGTTTGAACACTGCTGGTGCAGTAGCGTGCATAAAGCCGCACTAGTGTTCTTTGACTTTCAACAAGCACCTGCCCACTACTCACCTCAGTACCTCCCATTGGCACCTCCATTGGCACTACCACAGTACCCACAGTACCTCCAGTGCTTCACAGTACCCACAGTACCCATAGTACCTGCATGGGCTCCGAATCTCGGCTTATTCAGCTCGATCCCAGCCGCTGCCTCTGGGTGCGTAGTCACGTGCCACGTCTAAGGTGTGTACGAGCCACGTCTAAGGTGTGTACGAGCCACTGGTTTGGCTAAAACTTTTGCAATTGTCTTTTTTGAGAGAGACAGTTTACTCAGTCATCAAGCCGTTAATTTGTGGTGCAGTGCAGGTGGTTCATACAGTTGCGTGTTCTTGTCACTTGTAGACATAAGTAACAACAGAGGACAGGTCAGCCACCCCAAATATCCATAGAGTAAATATCCATAGAGTACAGTAGACAGTCACAGTAGACAGTCACAGTAGACAGTCACAGTAGGCAGTCACAGTAGACAGTCACAGTAGACAGTCACAGTAGACAGTCACAGTAGACAAACCCGAATCTACATACACAGCCGTGCACCCGTGCACCGGGCTCTGACACCACACCCGTACACCGGGTATCGCGTCTAGCACACCCGCACACCACCACCACACCTCCGGGTCTACACTACACCAGCATGCCCCAGTTGACGCCCATCAAGGCGTTTGTAAATACGCCAGTGACCAAGCACGTGATCGGGGCCCTTGCCGTATGCAGCATCTGCCTCCTGGTGTTCTACCTCAAGCAGTACGGCACGCTTGCCCTCAACCCCCACATTCTCCAGTACAGCCAGTACTGGCGCATCTTCACGGTGCAGATGTCGGTGGCCAACGAGTCGGACTTGGTTCTATGCACTCTTCTCTGGTTCCATTTCAAGACCTTGGAGAGATTCTTCGGCTCCGCCAAGTACGCGGCGCTTCTCGTGACGTTTCTCGCCTACAATGCGCTATTGACGTTTTTGGCGCTCTGTGTGGGCCAGGTGTCGGTTTTGGGCCTCTACGCAGTGGTGACGTCGGCCGGCGGAACCTTCCGGACGGCGTACTTTGACACGGTGTTCAACTCCGTGGTGCCGGGGCCTTTGGCCGTTCTTTCGCTGTTGTACATTTGCCACGGGTGCTACGTGCCGGTTTTGTATACGTTCCGGATCTTGCTCAAACGGGATGCTGGCTCCCGGGGCAGCCCCGCAAGCGGCGAATGTGCCGCCGCATCCCCCGACGTGGCCGAAAACAACGTCTACTTGACCTTGACAAACCACTTCCAGATCCACGCGCTCTATGCACTCCTCCTCCTCAACCACGGCTTCCTGTCGTTTCTCCCGTGCTTCATTGGGGCGCTCGTTGGCCGCTTGTACACGCAGAACCTTCTCGTGGGTTCCCACTTCTGCCTTGACCTATGTTCTAGGGTCGCTTCCTGGCACCACAAAGTCGTCCTGCACCCTCTAGCGGCAGGCTATATGCCAATCTCCCGGTCGGCGTCTCCTAATCCACCGGCAACTGAAGATGACGAGGTTGCAATCGATGACTTGACCCAGCCTCGTCCCGTGAGGTCTGCAACTCCGCCACGGCCCCTCCGAAGGCAATTCTTGGACACCTTTTTGCCATGAGAGGTGCTTACCAGACCAAGAACCTGGAGCATTTCGGACCAGGAACCTAGGAACGAGATATCAAGGATCCATTCCTGTAAAAGTCTTTTGCAAAGTGCTTCTAATTACAGACCTTACGGCTCGTCTGGTTACGAGTACGTCGCGGGAGTGTTCATGGTATGGTGCATGGACTACTCATTGGTTCGCTTATGAATGAAGTCCCGATGCCTTGATATTGTTCGATTGCATCTTGCAGTTCTGACTCGATTTATTGATTGGATCTTAGCATCTTGCAGTTCTGACTCGATTTATTGATTGGATCTTAGCATCTTGGCATCTTGACCTACTTTGACTGGCCAATGACGAGTCCGTTCTCGTTACTCAGTCACTTATGACTTCGGCCGCTGCCATAAAATGAAGGATCCAAGCACTTGTCCATATTTTTGTCTGGAGACACCTCTATAATAGCCCGGAAAACTGTTGATAACTTTGAGCCTATTTCGGATGTTGAAAATGGACCGCGCTCAAATGGTCGCTCAAATGGTCGCTTAAAAGGCCGCTCAAAAGTCCGCTTAAGTCTTAGAAAGTCCGGAGTTCCCCTCTCTGCTACTTCACTAGATGAAACTTATGCACTGGCCTCACGCAACTTCTTCCGCCTCTCCACGTCCCAATTATACAATCGGGCAGTGTTGACCTCCATGGTGGTGATATTCTGCCTCAAGAAGTCCAAGTCTTCCTCCACCACTTCCAACAGCGCTTTGTTGTTTTTCAAACGCAGCTGCAAGAGGTCCACAGCCTCATCCAAAGGATACTCCAACATGACGTCCGCGCCGAGCCACAAGCCCACGGACTCCAAGTTGCGCACGTCGATTTCCGCCTTGGTGTATAGCGTGGAGTCGAGTTCGTAGTTGGCCTCGATCTTGTCGTCGTCACTGTTCTTGGTGTCCTTGATATGGCCAATCACGCTCAAGTTTTTCTCGATGTCGGGGATTTTGATGTTCAAGTCTGCCAACTGCTGCTTTTTCGACATCTCCATGTACTTGTACTGCTGCAAGCGGTCCTGGAAAGCGGCCAATACCGACTCGAACTCCTTGTCGGGGTTCTTGATGATCTCCTCCACTTTTTCGATGAACGGAGCCTCGGGGATGCCCCGGGGATTGGTGTTTTTGGGTCTGCGGTTAGTATGCGGCGGCAGGAGGGCTAGGGCGCTGGCACGGCACGTACCTAAGGAACTCGGCCATTATCATTGAACGGAGTGGAGAGAAAAACTTGAGTAGGTGCGCGCGTGTGCAGGACAGACGGGCCCTTGAGTTCCTGGACTTGTGTAGCTTAATGCAAGCGACGGTCTACCAAGCTCTCGAGCTCGATATCCCACCATGTACACAGTCTACTCAATAGCTGCAGTCAGTGGCTCTTGAAACGGGCGCCAAAGAGCCAGGGCGCTATATGCAGGCCGACGGGTGATTCCCATTCCCCAAAATGAATGCTGCATCCTGCTTCAAGCATATCTACTGTACGAGAAGCAGTATTGGTAGAAGCAGTATTGGTGAGTGACGTCCAGCTTCCTGTCAGACCCGAAACTGGATGTCATGGGAGTTTGATCTATTTTGCGTATTTGTAATGTCACCTAGTCCTTAGTCATTGTCCAGGAAAATTGGTTAGTCCATTGGACAATAAACCATCGATGTATTGACCAATTGGATTGTCCGGAACTTTTATTAGTATCCAGGTGGAAGAGTGTATGCAGCACTCAACCGTCTGCTGGCATTTAGCACCGAGTCCGGAAGTATACCACACTCTATTATAGTTACTACCGTACTCGCTCTATAGTACTCTACTGTATTCTATAGTAGTGTATTCTATAGTAGTGTATTCTATAGTAGTGTATTCTATAGTAGTGTATTCTATAGTAGTGTATTCTATAGTAGTGTATTCTATAGTAGTGTATTCTATAGTAGTGTATTCTATAGTAGTGTATTCTATAGTAGTGTATTCTATAGTAGTGTATTCTATAGTAGTGTATTCTATAGTAGTGTATTCTATAGTAGTGTATTCTATAGTAGTGTATTCTATAGTAGTGTATTCTATAGTAGTGTATTCTATAGTAGTGTATTCTATAGTAGTGTATTCTATAGTAGTGTATTCTATAGTAGTGTATTCTATAGTAGTGTATTCTATAGTAGTGTATTCTATAGTAGTGTATTCTATAGTAGTGTATTCTATAGTAGTGTATTCTATAGTAGTGTATTCTATAGTAGTGTATTCTATAGTAGTGTATTCTATAGTAGTGTATTCTATAGTAGTGTATTCTATAGTAGTGTATTCTATAGTAGTGTATTCTATAGTAGTGTATTCTATAGTAGTGTATTCTATAGTAGTGTATTCTATAGTAGTGTATTCTATAGTAGTGTATTCTATAGTAGTGTATTCTATAGTAGTGTATTCTATAGTAGTGTATTCTATAGTAGTGTATTCTATAGTAGTGTATTCTATAGTAGTGTATTCTATAGTAGTGTATTCTATAGTAGTGTATTCTATAGTAGTGTATTCTATAGTAGTGTATTCTATAGTAGTGTATTCTATAGTAGTATATTCTATAGTACTCTATTGTATAGTACTCTAGTACTCTATTCTATAGTACTCTATTCTATAGCACTCGTACTCTATTCTATAGTACTCTATTCTATAAATGCTGCACTGTCACGCATTGGCGCCTGGACTTGATTCGACTACTGTAGCAACATAATCATCAAGTAGGAAGAATCGCTTTGCACGAGCGTTGATGGGTGGACTCAGTGTATGAGATGATTATGCTTCAAACATGTAATCAGCTATAGTTGCGGCTCAGCTATAGTTTGCCGTGAGTCCGTTAGAGCTCGTGGTTAGGGGTCATAATATGTTGCCGTGGGGTCTCATGGTGAAAGTATGCTATGGTAGGTCATGGGGGTGCCGAAGTTTAAATACTACAAAAAGGACACAAACAAAACCNGCCGTGGGGTCTCATGGTGAAAGTATGCTATGGTAGGTCATGGGGGTGCCGAAGTTTAAATACTACAAAAAGGACACAAACAAAACCTCCCAGAAAGGAAATTGTCTTTGCGCCCCAGGGGATGTCAC
>NKZV01000944.1:2409-18138 GCA_002370175.1 Metschnikowia colocasiae
CCTGTCTGTCCTGTCTGTCCTGTCTGTCCTGTCTGTCCTGTCTGTCCTGTCTGTCCTGTCTGTCCTGTCTACGTGTCTATCTCTGTCTGTCTCTGTCTCTGTCTCTGTCTATTTATGATACATCTGTCTATCTCTGTCTATCTCTATCTATCTCTGTCTATCTCTGTCTATCTCTGTCTATCTCTGTCTATCTCTGTCTATCTCTGTCTATCTCTGTCTATCTCTGTCTATCTCTGTCTATCTATCTATCTCTGTCTGTCTGTCTGTCTATAATACATCTGTCTTGTCTTGTTGCAGACGTCATTTGCTATTTATAATATCTTAGCAGGACTGTAACCGTCTTGGATCTTTTTTCTAAGAATCTGGTGTCATCCATTTCTATCGTCTGTTCTGTCTCTATCAGTGCGCGTCTGTGCACTCTGACATCAACACCTTATGCCCGCAGCCAATGAGTTCGCCTTCATCCCGAGCCATCTCCAAGGCGGACTTGCTCTCGCGGTTCCAGGAGCGCCATGAGGATGACCTTTCGTCGGACGCATTCAAATTCGACGACTCGCAGGACGTGGACTTGTCGTTTTCCAAGTTCAGCCACGTTACCAGCTCGCTGGCAAAACTCGCCGTGAGCGCCGACTCGCTCTCGTCGCTGAAGCACACGGCATCGCCGTTTCTCAAGAAGATCCAGATGCTGGTGTCCAACTTGAAGGTGGATGCGTTTCCGCAGAAACCAGACCTACCGAAGCCCCTCCCAGACCACCTGGAATACCAGGAGCAAGAACACGGACTTGGCAACACACAGCGTCTGCTCCACCAACTGGAGGGGCTTGAAGATTCGGAGGATTCTGAACATGGAAGAGATGGAAGAGATGGAAGAGATGGAGGAGATGGAGGAGATCCAAGAGATCCAAGAGATGGAGGAGATCCAAGAGATCCAAGAGATCCAAGAGATCCAAGAGATCCAAGAGATCCAAGAGATCCAAGAGATCAAAAAGGTGAGAGCGTCTTCACGGCGAAACAGACCCGGGTGCCGGCAGTTCAAGTGTCGTTGACTCCCGCTCAACGCGTCGAAAAGCACCAGGCCAAGCAGAACATCAACGCCTTGAGCGACTTCGAGATCCATGAAAAAATCGGGCGTGGCGCCTTTGCCGATGTCTATCGAGGCGTCAACATCAAAACCAAAAGCGTGGTGGCCATCAAACAGATCAACTTGGACAAGGACTACGACATCGGCGCGCTCATGGGCGAGATCGATCTCCTCAAGATCTTGAAGCACCCCAACATCGTCAAGTACCATGGCTTCGTCAAGACCCAGCACTCGTTGAATGTGTTTTTGGAGTACTGCCAGAACGGCTCGTTGCGCCAGATCTACAAGAAGTTGGGCCGCGGCTTTCTGGAGGCCCGCATCGTGTCGTACGTGCAGCCCATACTCAAGGGCCTCGAGTACTTGCACGAACAGGGCGTGGTGCATCGTGACGTCAAGGCCGCCAACGTGTTGATCGATGCGTCGGGCGGCGTCAAGTTGGCCGATTTCGGCGTGGCCACCAAGGTCGCCTCCCTGCACAACACCATCGTGGGCACGCCCAACTGGATGGCCCCCGAGTCTGTGTTGGGCGGAGACGGAATCTGCACCGCCTCCGATATCTGGTCCTTGGGCGCCACGGTGCTCGAGCTCTTTACCACGCATCCGCCCTACCACGACTTGAACCCCATGGCCGCTCTCCATGCCATCGGCACCGACGAGCACCCGCCCATTCCCGTGGCGTTCACGCCCATCGCCAAGGACTTCCTTTTGGAGTGCTTCCAGAAGCAGCCCAGCCTACGCACCAGTGCCTCTCTCCTATTGAAGCACCGCTGGCTCGTCCAGGCCAGTGGGAACGACACCTTGGGCGACTTGAGGTCGGCTAACAAGGCCGTCAATGCTCCTGCTCAAAGTACTGTCGATCAAAATGCTGCTCAAAATTTCCCAATTCAAAACGCTCGGGCTCCAAATGCCCTGGCTCAGCCTACTTCGGGCCAAACCGTGGTGGCTGAAGATGCCCGGGAGAATTCCCTGGCTCCGGCGCCGAAGTCCGTGACTCCCTTCTCCCGGGCACAGCTTCTCCAGAAATTCTCCGAATCCGACACCGAGGTTCTGGACTCGTCGGTCGTCCTCAGTGCAGATAATCTCCAGCTCGCTCTCACCAAAGGGAACCGCGAGGTGGAGGATCAGGACCCCTTTTTGGAGCTTGACATCAACAACTTCGACACCAACGAGCTCGAGGTGCAGCTGAAAATGGGGTATCTCCTCTCCAAGTTGGTTTCCAAGGTCGGGCTTTGCCAGCAGAACTCCGAGGGCGTGGAGAAGTCGCTAGTCAAAATCACCGGCCGCATCCTCTACCTCGTGGAAAAGTACCCGGTTTCCCATGATATCCTCATCCACGACCACGGCGTGCTCACGCTTATGGAGCTCTTAGAGAACACGCTAGAGTTGCACGATGACCAGAAGCTCTGGTTCCATGTGTTGGGCATCCTCAACTGCATATTCGACAACAACATTGCCCAGATTGAGAACTTCTCGCTTTTGGGCGGCATCCCCATGATCATTCGCTTCTCCAAGCTCTCGTTTGGACTCAAGGTGCGTTTGCAGGTGGTCAAGTTCGTCAAGACCCTCCGGAGATCGGAAAAAGCGCTCCTCATGTTTGTTTCCTCGGGCGGCCTCCGCATCCTCTCGCGGTTTCTTGAAGAGGACTTTGAATCGAGCCCGGACTTCCCGTTGGTGGCCATTGATTGTATCCACGAGATCTTGGCCAAGGACCTCACCCGCTTCAAGTCTGACATGTGCCGGATTTTGTCCAAATACGGCGTTCTTTTCTGGTTTGTGGTGCTCTTGAACCGCTTGACCCGCTACGACCAAGCCCTTGGCCACTTAGACCAGGCCGAGATTCTGCTGGTCATCGATAAGATCCTCGAGGTGATCAAGTTCTTTGGCCAGGCCGAGGTGCGTGTCCGCATCAACATCTCCAACCCGGACTTGTTCAAGCTCTTGATCAAGGTGTACCCTGCACTCAGCTTCTCCAGACAAATGGCGTTGTTAAAGTTCTTCCGGTCCATCAGCTGCATATCGGAGATCCTCCGCCCACTCACCTCGGCGGATATCTTGGAGTTCTACGTGTCCTTGTTGCGCCAGTACGTGCCGTCAAACCCCCACTACAAAGAGGTGGTCAACATCGTGTGCCCTTCGCTCTACAACTGCTGCTATTTGAACCGCACACGGGAAGCAGAGTTGGCCAAGTTAGGCGCCATCCCGCTCTTGAGGGATTTGTCCAAGATCAACCTCCCGTTTCGGCAATTTGTGTTGCCCATTCTCTGTGAGTTAGTGTACTGCAAGGCGTCGGTGCGCCAGCTTCTCGTGAAGTACGACGTGGTCACCGTGTACTACAATTTGCTCGTGGACCCGTACTGGCACTTCAACGCCATGGACTCCATTCTCTACTGGAACTCGCAGGACCCGAAGTTCGAGATCTTGCTGTCGCCCATCGCCCGCTACTGCATAGTGAGCGGCTTCATGATGACCAAGGTGTCGAATTTGGAGGCCGTGCTTGAGAACTACCTCCGGCTTGTGAGCACCAACAAGCACGTGGTGCGGCTCATGAGCAGGGACTCGGTGGTGGACAGCATCTTGGCCAAGTTGGCGGTCTACAAGAAGTCGCCTGCAGCCAAGGTCACGCTTCTCCGGCTTCTACACTGCATATTGGCGTACGCATGGGGCTCGGGTCTCTTGGAAATTCTGAGTGCCACCATCCACGAGGCCATGGACTCGATCTTGGACGACCCGTCCATCTTGGTCCAGGACTTGGCCAAACGAATCCGTTGCTCCTGCAGGTAAACGTGGTACTGCAGGCGGTATCTATCCTGCAGGTGGCGCTCCCGCATTCAATCAGCACGGGAACTTCTCCACACTTCATCTCCATTGCCATGCCCTCCATCTTCTACCCGTCGCCGAGGGTTTCCCAGTTGGATGCGCGCATCTTGGACAACGAATTGTTTTCTCTTTTGAAACAGCAACTTTCCGATGCGTTTACACTCCTTTCCAATAAGTCGTGGTCATTTGACCTGCACCCCGAGCTCTGGTCATTGGCGCTAAAGCTCGTGATCTTCCGCCTTACCACGTTCAAGACCGGCTCTTCTTACGGCAACAAACTCCAGAACTTGAAGCTCCTGGACTCAAGCACCGGCGCGCTCATAACCAGAGGCACGCGGCTCCTCCTTCTAGGCACCATTTTGGGCGAGTACGTGCTTGAAAAAGGCCAATCTTACTTGTACAATTTCGAGGAGAACCAGGTGCAGACCCGAAAGGTGCTTGGGGCTAAAATCAGCGCGTTCGTGGCCCGCTACAACGCGTCCATTCTCAGGGTGTCCAAGGACACGTTCAAAGTGGTCAAGCTTCTCAACACCGTGCTCTTTATCGTCTACGGAAGGTTCCCAAGCATCATCCACCGGGTTTTGGGGATTGTGGTGACGCCCGTGGTGGCGGATCTCCTCAAGTTCAATGGTACAAAGGTCAATTTCGAGTTCCAGAACAGGCAGTTGGTGTGGAACGTGATGACCGAGTTTTTGGTGTTCATTCTTCCGCTACTCAACCTCCGCAAATGGCGAAAGATGGCCAACTCCATGGTCTCCAGAAAACCTGCAGATGACGTGTCGCCCGTGCCGGTGAAGACTCGGTATACGGATCTTCCTGTCTCCCAGTGTGCACTCTGCGTGGAGCTCGTGGAGAAAAACCATATGAAGGGCTGTGGAACACAAGTGACCAACCCGTGTGTCACCAACTGCGGGCATATTTTCTGCTATGTGTGTATAACCAGCCGGCTCAATGCCATTGAAAACGGCAATGACCACGCCGAGGCGTGTCCCCGGTGCAGGAAGAAGCTCGAGTTTTTCCGGATCTACGGCAAGGACTCGAGTGATACCGACGCCGATGCCATTTTGGTGGAATATCCCGACGAGGATCTGGACGAGGAGGATGTCAGGGAATACGAATCGGAGGAACTAGAGGAACCGAAGGTTGAGATGAACGAATCGGAGGATGAATCCGACGAGAATTCCGGTTCTGACCTGGACGTGTTTGAAGAGAATGAGGATCTAGAAGAGGAGCTTCTGGACATCTAGTGTGTCTATATGGATGTCTCATGAGTTGTCGTAAGTCATGCAATAAAACTTGTGATCAGTTACGGCGTGGATTTAATAAATGGATCAATTATGGAATTCGTGGAATTGCTATTGAGTTTCTTGATGCTTGGACTGGTCCTCAACTTGATTGATCCGCTGCTCCAATATCCTGACGAGCTTGTCGCTGTACCTGTCCAAAAGATCCGACTCGGAGTGGTCTCCCAACATACACAAGAGATGGCGCAAGCTCTTCCTCATCTCATCTTTGTCTTCGTCGCTGAAAAGCTCTTTCTGGACAAAAGACTTGATGGTTGAGAGGTACGCACAGGATCTCTCCATGGCGTCGTTCGCAGGGTTCGGAGGAGACATGGCCCACGACTTCTTCACGGGTGAAAGTCTATCCAGAGCTTTTTTTGGCAGCAGGGTGCTGTTTGCAATGCTAGTAGGGCTCCTTTGGATAAGAGGCGGAGATGCTTGGGATCTTGACGGAGATGCTTGGGATCTTGACGGAGATGCTTGGGACCAGGACGGAGATGTAGGAGAAAAAGGGTCTAATTCTGAGGAGCTTAGGCCGATCAGCGCCCTTTTTTTGGCCTCGATGCGCTTGAGTGTGGCGCTGGTGAGGCGAGGTGTCGGTGAGTCTGGATCCAAGCACGACTCTTCCGAAGCAGAGCTTTTCCTCGTGGTTTGGGCGTGGGGGTACGTCGGGATGATCTTGCGGGCCACCTTGGTTTGCAATGGAGAAATGTCCACGTCTGATGATGGGCACGCTGAATTAGCCATGCTACTTTCAGCACTCAACTTCCATTTAAAAAGACACCCGTCTTTGCCTAGCGACACGATGTAGTCGTCCCGTTCAAATAAGCCGATCAACGGCTCCATGTGGCCCCACACACACGACAACTGTTTGCCCGAGGAGGTGTGGAAGGTTCGGAGCGACTTGTCGCTGCAGAATGCACAGATTGTGTTGTCGGACCGTGGCAAGAATTTGTCGATGCAGAGCGCCTCGTTGGTCTTGTCGCTGAACAACTTCAAGCACCTTTTGAAGTCAAGGGAATTCAACGCATAGATATGGAGGGACCGGTCATTGGTGGACACCAACAAGTCGTCTCCGCAGATCTCCATAGCCAAGGGCTTGTTTTTTAAGGAGATGATTTTTCGCTGGACGATCTCCACCGTTTCCGAGACCCGAACCTCGTGGATAGAAACCGATCTGTCTGCAGAACAAACGTACAAGTACGGGGCGGAAAACTTGACGGAGATCAAGTTGGCCGTGTGCGTAGGCAAGGTCTGCACTAGGTCCCAGGCGCCGTTGGTGTTGTGGAGGATCTGGATCATGCGGTCTCGAGATATGGTGCATAGAAACGGCCTCTTGTGGGTAAAGACAATGATGTCGTTGATGGACGATGAGTGGAGCTTTATCGATAGCACCAAGGCGGCGGTGGACAGGTTGGAAACATTGGACAGAATAGACAGATTGTCAAGCACATAGAGCGTGCCGTTATTATCGCCCAAGAACACCTGGTGCCCCATCTTCTCCACTGCAGTGAATTTGTTGGTTATAAAGCCCGTCTTGGGCAAGCAGAAGCTGGCCACGGCGCTGGTATGGCCGTTTTCTAGCGAGTGCACCTTTCCGTTTCTGGAAAACACCAAGAGCATGCCGTCGGCAGAACACTTTCCGCCGGCGATTTTCGGAATGGTGGTCAGAACCACCACGGTGGAGGAGCCATCGGGCTCCAAGCACGAAATGGAGCCATCAGATGCAAGATACACTATGGCATTTTGGAACGGCTTAGCACAGACAACCGACGTTGTGTTTTCGGGTGATTTTGCCTGGAACACTCTTGGTTTTGGAGGGTCTTGTGACTTTTCTAGAGATAAATCTTTGAGGGTTTCAAGAGAGGGAGATGCTTGTATGGAAGCCAGTTCCAAATGCAACTCTTCCGCGTCCATTTCCGACCTTTCCTTCAATACTTGTATTTCTCCGTTCACTTCGTTCATTTCGTCCGTGTCTTTTTGTTCTGTCGCTGCCTCTTCTCTCGCTGCCTCTTGTTCTCTCATTTCCCCTTGTTTTTTCATGTCCTCTTGTTCTGTCGCAGCCTCTTCTCTCATGTCTATCTCCTCGAGCAGCGTGGCCCCGAAATAAAACAACTTTGTGGAGTACACTAGACCCTGGAGCGCATGCTTACTCTCATAGACAAAGGAGAGCACGGGCTCGTGCCCTAGAGCCAACACAAAGAGCCTCGAGTCGTCCGCCACCAACACGTGATCTGTGGACCAAGGCAAAAGGCAGCGGAAGTTGGAGGGCAAAAAGCGGCCCAAAATCACGTTCCGGCCCTTGAGCAAGCACCGGGCGGGTTCAGCCTCAAAGCTCCAGCACTTGAGGAAGCGGAGGCCGCACGTGACGATGCAGTTTGCCCCGTGCCAGAGCATGCCGTGCACCACGGAAGAGCACTTGTTGGAGGCCCGGAGCGACACGCCCTGCGCAGAGTACCTCCACACGTGAATGTAGCCATCGGAGACGGCGCCCAAGGAGCAGAGGTGTGACAGGTCCGGCGAGAAGCACACGTGGCAGATGCCGAATTGGTGGTCGTAGATCACGGCAAACGGCACGCGGGGCCCGTCGGGCGCCAACGAAAAGAGAAGCACGCGGGGCTGGAACCCGGACTCGCCCACCGCCAACACCTTGCAGTCGGGCGAGAGGGCCACGCACGTGACGGCCCGGACCTGCCCCTTGAGCCGGGCGGCAGAAGCTGGCGACGCCTTCTCGTCCGGCGCCAGTGCGTCCGCGGGCCAGGGCCGATTGCAGACCATAGGGCACAAGGGGAACCCAAAGGAGTCGAGCGCCCCGTCCAGTGGGGCGGACGCTAGGCCGGGGACGTAGCCCTGCGGTCTGGCCGCCTCCAGCGCTGTTTCCGAGTTGGCCACGTACACCCGCTTGGCAGTGACGCGAGTGTGGCCGTCTCGGACAAGCGTGGCCACAATGACGCCACTGCCTGCAGCATAGGCTAGCGTGTGGCCGACCACGGCGAACTGGGCACTGGAGGAAGCCGCGGTGCCATAAGAGTCCACAAACCGTAGAGACATGGGGGAGTGAGAGGAAAAGTAGAGGAGTAGAGGGAAAGTAGAGGGAAGTAGAGGAGTAGAGGAGTAGAGGGAAAAGTAGAGGAGTAGAGGAGTAGAGGAGTAGAGGAGTAGAGGAGTAGAGGAGTAGAGGAGTAGAGGAGTAGAGGAGTAGAGGAGTAGAGTAGTAGAGTAGTAAACAGTAGAGAGGAGTAGTAAACAATAGAGAGGAGTAGAGATGTTTGTGGCCTGCATGCGCATTCCCCAGATTTGAGCCTCGCGATGTCCACTCTGCCCGTACCAGACATGAGCTCCATTGAGCTTTCTATTGCAGAGACAAACAAGCTTCGGGAGCAGCTCGGGCTTCCGTTGATCCCGGACCCTTCGGGGGCGCCGCTATATGCAGGCGGCCGTGGCAGCACTGTCCCTGGTGCTTCCCGTACCGTCTCTGAAAGTGCTTCCCCTGGTGGTAAGACCGAGTCTGGTGTTAGCGATTCTGGTGTTTCTGGTGTTTCTGGTGTTTCTGGTGTTTCTGGTGTTTCTGATGTTTCTGTTTCTGGTGTTTCTGGTGTTTCTGGTGTTTCTGGTGTTTCTGGTGTTTCTGGTGTTTCTGCTGCTTCTGGCGCTTCTGGTGTTTCTGGCGCTTCTGGTGCAGGGCGGACGCTCATCTCTTATGACGACTACGATACTTCCGCATGGCTTGATAGCTTGGGAAAGACTGGTGCCGAAGAGACCCCTAAAACACAGTCCCCCCCGGAACATGCTCCGGATCCCCCCTTTGTGCAGCACAGCTCCGAGTTGTCGTTGCAAGAAGGCGAGGTTTTGCATCTACAAGATGCTGCGGTGGAAGACGAAGACGATGTGCTTGTAAACGAGGCCTTGGCCAAGAAACGCACTCGTGGGGGCGAGCATGCAAAGCGGGATTCGGGGGACCGGCCCGAGGCCGTGGCGTACGACGGAACCATCCCTATCGGCCCGGACGCCTTGGATCTTTTCGCCGAAAAGCCGCCAGTGACGTTCAAGAAGCCCAAGAAAATCAGGACCAGCGCCAAGAAGCGCCTGCGGGTGCCGGACTTGGTGGTGCAAGGGGCCATGGTCACCACGGACTTGGGCGCCGACGACGACGTGGAAGACGAGCTCGAAAAGGCGCTTCTGGCCAGCCTTGCCAAGAAACTGGCCCTGCGGAACGCCCAGACCGCGGACGACGTGGCCTGCCACGTGAACATGCACCGCCGAATGGATCTTTTGGACTCCGAGGGAATGGTCTACGACTCCACCCAAGACTTTCTTGACTCGCTTGCTCCAGACGACTCTGGAGCTGCTGGAGCTGCTGGAGCTGCTGGAGCTGCTGAAACTGGTGCTGAAACTGGTGCTGAAACTAAGGATGACTCTAAACCTGCTGATTCTCCTGAGGTTTCTATGCCTAGAAACATCTCTGTTTCTACCTCAGAATCTGGGCCTGTGACTGAGTCCAGCTCCATCGCTCCAGGACCTGTGCCCTCCCTGCAGTCTCGGTTCTCCCTCCTGTCGACGCTCAAACAGCTCCGGCAAAACAGCGGGCCACACCATGCAAAGCACAAGCTCCTACGAGAGCAGAAAAAAGACGCCGAGTTGGCCCGCATCAAAATCAAAATCGAAGAGCGGCTTTTGGCCGAAGAGCTCGCAAAAGACAACGAGTATGGCCGCATGGCCCAGCCCGACAAGGACCGCGTGTTCGACCGCGAGCTCAACGCCAGGCTCGTGTCCAAGGGCATCGTGGACAAGTTTCCCTCCGCCCACAAGTACTCGCACTACGGCGCCGACCGGCTCCATGGCTACGACCCACAGGTCAGCATCCAGTACCACGACGCAAGAGGACACTCGCTCAGCGTCAAGGAGGCCTGGAAGGAGCTCCTGCACAGGTACCACGGGCTGGCTCCCAAGAGGGACAAGAGGGGGACTTAACTATTCTACTACAGCACTGTACCACCGCACCATGCAGGATGTTGGTACGTTCAGTGCTATTGAGTGTTTGTTGATTACCCTCCTATGCACTGCACGGTAGATTGTGTGCTACGACCTACACGTCTCAGACTGTCTGCGAAATGCATGGATGTATCCTGGCTGTGCTAGTGTATATCGAGACTGGAGTACGTTCTAGCGGACTGCATACTGGTGCCGGCCAGCGTACGTCAGTCACTTATAATTCAGCCTTTATTTAGAGGGCTGGAAGGGACTGCAGCTAGGCATATCTTTTAGCATATTCAGCCTGATGGTTCAGGTGATAGTTCAGCTCTGATGCGACTCAAGAATGTGAAGCTCAAACCCCCAGAGGATTCCGATAATTCTTTCTGAATCTATAGTGAAAAACACTTGGATACCAACCGGGTTCGATTATCCATTATTCCAAGGAGTATTAGCAACATGCCATGGAATAACTTCTACGGCCTTTTCCCAGCCTTTAGGAAATTGTTACCAGTGGCTATTGAGAGAGCTTTCGGTGCCTGGCTCTATGTTTTTCAGCTTCAATTTGAAGCAAAAGAGACGAGATAGTATAGCAAATGTTGTCCTTCGCCATTAACCGAAGGCATACAGATGAGGCTGTATTAAATCTATGATGACTATATCAATGAAAATGTCTTCAATGTCTCAGTCGGAGCATGGATGCATCCGGGTATACTGCAGTGAACCTTCCTCAAGCAAGATAGCGGATCTGGCGAGTCAAGTCATTGCGGCTCAGGAGCAACTGGTACCTCTAACGGTAGAGTTTCTGACAAGATACACGTTTCCCATACTTCGCCAAAGTTTGACGATGATTTTGAAAAGCGGGTATACAATGCAGGTTATGATAAGGGATACTTCTTCAAACAGCTCTACTCATGATGATGTTGAGAGATTAGCTTACGAAGCCGGTCAGCGTCGTGGACACCATGAGCATTCCAACAAAAGCGGTTTGGCTGCCGGTGCTTTTGGTGTTGCTGGTGCAGGAATTGCATCTGAAACTTCTTCCAGAGACAAGCACAACCATGCCAGTGACACTCGTCCAGGTTCTGCTTCTCGTCCTATTGTGGAGGTCATTGGCATTGCGGATCGTGATGAGGCCCAAAAACTTGCCCAGCGTACAACCAGAAAGTTGTCCGAAAGAGGAGACCTTGGAGGCAAGATTGTGATTGACACCAAGGGTGAGATTTACAAGACCGATCCGGCAAGCCCAGAAATACCCAAGGATTACAGCCACTACAGCCCTCGCAGTCACCACAATGATCAAAGCCAACACAGTGATACTAACGATGCTCTTGCAAGTGCCACTACAGGTGCTGCAGCCGGTGCTGGGGCTATAGCAGCCTCTCATGGCCATGGACAGTTTGAGCTGAAATATTCCCCTGGAGAGATTTCTAGAAAAGCTGAACCAGATGCTTCTTTCTCTGATGAAGTGAAAGAAGTTGATGGAAGAACATACCACAAGCAACATCAAAAAGTCAAGAGTGTGCTCGAGAGAGAAGCAGAGAAGGTCAACTTGGCAACGTCGAAGCAAGTGAAAATCGTACCCAAGCCAGGCTTAATGCTAACGATGACCACCCCTCCTCTAGGGATGCTACTCACTCTGCTTCTACTGTTGCTGGTGTTGGTGGCGTGGCCAGTGCCCATCATGGCAAAGAGAACTTGAACGGGCACAACAACACCACGGATAAGACCCAGCCAGATGCTTCGTTCCACGACCATGTGAATGAGATTGATGGAGGATCAAACCACGACCAAAAGGTTAAGTCTGAACTTGAGCATCAAGCCGGCAAGGGAAATTTGGGGAACGTGCCAAGTGACGGCCATTCTCAAGGAACCGCCTTTGACCAGGACCCATCCAGGAACTTGAATGGAGCAACTATTTTCACCGGTTCGAAAATGGGCATGGAACACGACAGGCCACAGTGAGGAGTGGAGTGCAGACCATCAGGATAAAAAGCCTACGGTGGTCGATCAGATGTGGGATTTCAGAGACCTGAAATAGGAGTCATGACCGATGGACTGACCAATCAACCCCAAATTCCCAGGTGTACTCACAGGGAATGAGCAACATTCTTCAAACAAACTCACCGCAGGCGGTTTGCCTATAAGACACTGATTCCTCCTCTGATCAACAGCGAAACTCAATTTAAGTACCAACACCAGCAAAGAATCTACTGTAGATAGAGTAGAGTAGAGTGTAGACTAGTATAGACTAGTAGAGTATAGACAGACAAGACAGACAAGACAGACAAAAGAGAAAACGACAAGGGGTCGATCGGCCGTTGTGACCAAAGTATGAATATCCCCTTCGGGAGAATTTTCCCGAGGTAGCCGGGTTAATCATCATTTATAAGATGAATATGAGATGGGCTATCGACGTGTTACAATATTAACAATTATATTAACTTTATTAGTTAAGATATATACTTTGTATATTTATTAAATATTAAGACAGTTCATTTATGGATTGTAATCTGAAATTCGGTTCCATAAGGAGGAATTGCTAGTAATCGTAAACTAGAGAGTTACGCAGTCAACGCAGTGTACGGAAGCGGATGACGTTTCGCCAAAAAGTTGTCCGTGTTGGGTTCAATATTGCGTTCTGCTTTGTAGCTGACATTGATCACCCGTTTGAGGTGTACACGGGAACAGTCCAGTCCCGTTCACTTCCCTATGCACTGCAGGGATTGCCAATTTTCATACCGAGTCCACCGGCCACAGCTCAACTCTCAGATCACCGTGCTGGTGGCATGCAGTTGAAGTCACCATAACCACATCAACGACCGTCAAGTCTGTCTGAAGTCAAGTCTGTCTGAGTCAAGTCTGTCTGAAGTCAAGTCTGTCTGAAGTCAAGTCTGTCTGAAGTCAAGTCTGTCTGAAGTCAAGTCTGTCTGAGTCAAGTCTGTCTGAAGTCAGTAATCATTCAGCCATCAGTTATGATAACAGTCGATATCACTAAAGAGCATTACTATACTAGCACTACTAGAAGACTACGGAAGACACAGAAAAATTGCCGAATAAGCACATGAGGTCCCAGAGTATCACTAGATGAGTATCACTAGGAGATGTGAGGAATACATTGCATTGAATAATTGAGGAATAGTATGTAGTAGATTGTAGACAAAAGCTAGATGGAGTATGGATGGGGATTTAGGTTAATTCAGGTTTTTCTTTATTTAATGGCGTATTTTTCATACTAATTAAGATATACTTTTTATATAGTAAGTATATTAAGGGAGTATAATTTTTATAGTAATTTAGATGTATAAAAAATCTATACAGGATAGGGTATAACTAAGCAATTAATAAACAAAAAACATATAAGCGACGAAGGTAAAACAAGGTTTATATAGAGCAAAACGGGCCAAATGGAGCAAAACGGGCCAAATGGGGAGTAAACAGAACACAAAATAAAGCAATAATTTAAAATAATAATTGGGGACAAGTATGTGATAACAGTCACAAGGTAGAAGCCACGGACTGGGCAATCGCTCACCTCCTGAGGCGTGATGCTATCAAAGAGATTCGCCATGCTTTGGCTGCTGGTGGCTTCAGATGCAGCACCACTTCCTTCCAGCTTCTCTCTTTTCGTACTGGCCCGTGCTGGGCTCTAGAGAGATCCGCCAAGTCCGCCGCCGTGAGGTCGGAGATTTCAGTCTGGTCCACTTTGTTGATCACGCTTTGGTCACGTTGGCCAGATGCTTGCAAGTGCGTTCTGAATAGTATAGACTAGTATAGACTAGTATAGACTAGTATAGTATAGTATAGACTATATTATAGAGTATAGACTTATTATAGAGTATAGACTTATTATAGAGTATAGACTATATTATAGACTGTAGACTATATTCTAGAGTATAGACTATATTATAGAGTATAGACTATAGACTATAGACTATAGACTATGTTCTAGAGTATAGACTATAGACTATGTTCTAGAGTATAGACTATAGACTATGTTCTAGAGTATAGACTATAGACTATGTTCTAGAGTATAGACTATAGACTATGTTCTAGAGTATAGACTATAGACTATGTTCTAGAGTATAGACTATAGACTATGTTCTAGAGTATAGACTATAGACTATGTTCTAGAGTATAGACTATAGACTATGTTCTAGAGTATAGACTATAGACTATGTTCTAGAGTATAGACTATAGACTATGTTCTAGAGTATAGACTATAGACTATGTTCTAGAGTATAGACTATAGACTATGTTCTAGAGTATAGACTATAGACTATGTTCTAGAGTATAGACTATAGACTATGTTCTAGAGTATAGACTATAGACTATGTTCTAGAGTATAGACTATAGACTATGTTCTAGAGTATAGACTATAGACTATGTTCTAGAGTATAGACTATAGACTATGTTCTAGAGTATAGACTATAGACTATGTTCTAGAGTATAGACTATAGACTATGTTCTAGAGTATAGACTATAGACTATGTTCTAGAGTATAGACTATAGACTATGTTCTAGAGTATAGACTATAGACTATATTCTAGAGTATAGACTATAGACTATATTCTAGAGTATAGACTATAGACTATATTCTGGAGTATAGACTATAGACTATAGAGTATTATAGAGTAGACTATAGAGTATTATATAGACTATAGACTAGTTGATTATTAACTTCTTGCTCCTTTCAATATCTTTTGAGTTCAACGGATGTTGCTCTTTCTATTCTTGCAATATCTTTTGAGATCGGCAATGGCGTTTGATAGTTAATTCTTTAGTTTCTTTAGTCTCGTATAGGTTTGTAGGATATCGTCTGTCACATGGGAATATCTGTGTCTTCTTTTCCAATGTTCCGGGAACGACTTTCGTAGGCATCGTTCACTGTTTTCGTTGTTTGAGCATTCGTCACTTCCGTTAGAGCTCGTGGTTAGGGGTCATAATATGTTTGCCGTGGGGTCTCATGGTGAAAGTAACGGTCACGGGGGTGCCGATGTTTAAATACTACAAAAAGGACACAAACAAAACCTCCCAGAAAGGAAATTGTCTTTGCGCCCCAGGGGATGTCACAATTCTGAAACACGAGAAACATATATAAGGGACATCTCGCCGTTGTTTAGAAGCCCGCACTTTTCAAATGGTTGCAATTCCATGTGCGAGCTTCGCGTGCGCCACATGCCTCGCCTCGGGTCTACGTCATCAGCAACTCGCACGAATCATCTGGAAGAGGCCCAGTTGGCAAATGTTAGTCAAGCCTGTAAGAATTTAAGTACGGCACCATACTGGGATATTTTATTAGACTGAAATTGTCTATGAAAGCTTATGATAAGGAAATTGGCCTTTTCCCGAATATCGTGGACAGTCGTGGTGAAAGTCGTGGAGAACAGTCGTGGTGAAAGTCGTGGTGAATAGTCGTGGTGAAAGTCGTGGTGGACAGTCGTGGAGAACAGTCGTGGAGAACAGTCATGGAGAACAGTCGTGGTGAATAGTCGTGGTGTGGATCCGCAGGTTACGAACAAGTCCGCTGGCTGGAAGCCCTGGGGACTCAGGTCCCAGAGGCACAATCAAGAATAA
>NKZV01000948.1:0-45637 GCA_002370175.1 Metschnikowia colocasiae
TGTAGTGTAGTATAGTGTAGTGTAGTATAGTGTAGTGTAGTATAGTGTAGTGTAGTATAGTGTAGTGTAGTATAGTGTAGTGTAGTAGACTAGAGTAGACTAGAGTAGACTACAGTAGACTAGACTAGACTAGACTAGACTACGCAGATTCAAGACGAATTTAAACAATCTTGATGATGTATGGAGTCAGAGACTGCTTGAATAAAATTGCTCGCGTTGTTCAACATATAGTTCGCTAATGTTTCTTTCAAAAACTTCGAAGATTCATGGCAAAGTTCGGATTTAATAGTCACTCTTTTCCAATTTATTTTCTAATTTAATAGGCTAGTTAAGGTCATGATTCAGATTGAATGCAAACTGGCCTTTCGGGTAGACCACAGTAGACCACAGTAGACAGTAGACCACAGTAGACTAGAGTAGACTAGAGTAGACTAGAGTAGACTAGAGTAGACTAGAGTAGACTAGAGTAGACTAGAGTAGACTACAGTAGACTACAGTAGACAGTAGACCACAGTAGACTGACTAGACCAGTGCATACTCAATGCTTTGATGTCAAGTCTGTAACTGATACTGGGCATGCAGTCTTGTCCAAAACACTTGGCAAAACAGCCGTACCAAACGACATACTGTGCACTCTACAGAAGGTCTGAGCTAGTATCATTGTTGTTCTAGAGTACTCGTTGCGGATACTATTGGAGTAGGCGACATGAATCAACGTACATCAAGCGTTGGAAGCCAATCAAGGTGCACACCTTCACATACGTAGGCAGGCTAACACCGGTGGAGTCAATCTGCACCCCAGATTCGCACAGTAGTAGTCCAACAGTAAAGCGTGGTCCAACAAAGCGTGGTCCAACTATACTGTAGTGGAGCTCTTGAATTAGTTCTTCTAACCGAGCTCCTAGTTGATCCTTCGGAACCTTGGCTACTTAGGTCGATCGTGACTGCGGCCTAGCTTGGCGGAAAGCAGGCTGTAGTCCAGTACGCTGGTTCAGGGCTCCGAACCACGGTCCAAGACACGAGGCTAACCTTCAGTCGTGATCACTACCCAGACAACTATAGAGTAGAGTAGTAGAGTAGAGTAGTAGAGTAGTAGAGTAGTAGAGTAGTAGTAGTGTAGTAATCAATGGCTTTGGTGTCAAGACGCCACTGACAGATTCAGAGTAACCTAGAACATCAGAATCTGATAGTACGAACTCAAAATGGAAATTTACCGAAATTTACCGAAACCACCAAATTCACCAAATCAACGGATCACCAAACCTTCAGCTGCCGCATGCCTTGAGGATGTGCATTCCATTTAAGCTGCTGTGAGCTCTCAAACGACCACCCTGGAGTTATTCCGGGACCCATGGGATTTGCCTGAAAACCCTTCAAAGACATTAGCGATTAAGAGAAGTTGTAGAACAAGACCATTATATACTGCAACGGAGTCCTCACGGAGTCTACGTTGATGCAGTTCCTATCCCTTCTAAACCTTAAACTAACAGTAAGCAGCCAGACAATTGGACAGGGATAGTTAGACAGTTACATAGCTGAACAGCTGGACAGTGAATAGTTAGACAGTGGACAGTTGGACTATCAGACAGTGGACAGTTGGACAGTTGGACAATCAGACAGTGGACAGTTAGACAATTGGACAATTAGACAATTGGACAATTAGACAATTGGACAATTAGACAATTGGACAATTAGACAATTGGACAATTAGACAATTGGACAAACCGTTAGATGGTTAGAGCTAGACAGTGGACAGCTACACAGTTGGAGATTGCCTAGACAGTGGACAATCAGACAGACAGTTGGACAGGGCGGCCGGACTAGTCACCTGTTTTGAATATTAACACATACCGAGGTGCAGGATGCAAGCATGCAGTTACGCGGAAGCGTGGCCAGCAGCCGAGCACGGCACGTGACGCCGGCAGTCGGCTTTCTCACCACAAACGGGCGTCCTGTACCGGCCCGGACCGGCGGCATGCAGGGACGGCCTTTCGTGCATGCAGCTCCGTGCACGTGCCGCTTTGGTTTTGACAGCACCCTAAGCTACTGACTGTATATGATGGTAACCCGGCCAAGCGCATCCGGCGGTGATAAGCCATGCACATAGAGCGCGCGGGCCTGCACACAGGCTCGGACTCTACTCCGGCTCACATCGCACCGCTTCGCGCCCAAGATATATATCCGCGCCAAATCCACCTTTTTTCCTCCCCCATTTTCGCCCATACTCATGTCTCAAGCTTCTTTACACTGGTTGACCCAGTTGGACACCACCGAAACCCCCGACAAGGTCTTGCGCCGCTCCTCGATCATCGGCACCATCGGCCCCAAAACAAACAATGCTGAGGTGATGGTCAAGTTGAGAAAGGCCGGCTTGAACATTGTCCGGATGAACTTCTCCCACGGCTCCTACGAATACCACCAGTCGGTGATCGACAATGCCAGAAAGTCCGAGGAGCTTTATAAGGGCCGTCCTTTGGCCATTGCCTTGGACACCAAGGGGCCTGAGATCAGAACCGGAACCACCGTCGACGACAAGGACTACGCCATTCCGGTCAACCACGAGATGACCTTCACCACCGACGACGCCTACGCCAAGAAGTGTGACGACAAGGTCATGTACATCGACTACAAGAACATCACCAAGGTGATCTCGGCCGGCAGAATCATCTACGTGGACGACGGTGTGTTGTCCTTTGAGGTGCTCGAGGTGGTGGACGACAAGACTTTGAAGGTCAAGTCCGTCAACGCGGGAAAGATCTGCTCCCACAAGGGTGTCAACTTGCCCGGCACCGACGTGGACTTGCCGGCGTTGTCTGAGAAGGACAAGAGCGACATCCGCTTCGGGATCAAGAACGGTGTGCACATGATCTTTGCCTCCTTCATCAGAACCGGCCACGACATCGAAGAGATCCGTGACGTGTTGGGCGAGGAGGGCAAGGACATCCAGATCATTGCCAAGATCGAGAACCAGCAGGGTGTCAACAACTTTGACGAGATCTTGAACGCCACCGACGGTGTGATGGTGGCTAGAGGTGACTTGGGTATCGAGATCCCCGCTCCCCAGGTGTTCGTGGTGCAAAAGCAGTTGATTGCCAAGTGTAACTTGGCCGCTAAGCCCGTCATCTGTGCCACGCAAATGTTGGAGTCCATGACCTACAACCCTAGACCCACCAGAGCAGAGGTTTCCGATGTGGGTAACGCCATCTTAGACGGAGCCGACTGTGTGATGTTGTCGGGAGAAACCGCCAAGGGTAACTACCCGTTCGAGGCCGTTTCCATGATGCACAACACCGCCATCATTGCCGAGAAGGCCATTTCTTACACCTCGTTGTTCAACGAGCTCAGATCCTTGGTGGTTAGACCCACGGGAACCACCGAGACCTGTGCCATTGCTGCGGTTTCCGCTGCCTACGAGCAGGGTGCCAAGGCCATTGTGGTTTTGTCCACGTCCGGAAAGACCTGCAGATTGGTGTCCAAGTACAAGCCCAACATTCCTATCATGATGGTTACCAGAAACAGCAGAGCCGCCCGTTTCTCGCACTTGTACAGGGGCGTGTACCCATTCATCTACGACAAGGAGAAGGTGGAGAACTGGCAAGAGGATGTGGAGTCCAGATTGAGATGGGCTGTTGCCGAGGCCTCCGAGTTGGGCATCATCAACAAGGGTGACTCCATTGTGACCATCCAGGGATGGACCAGAGGTTCCGGCCACTCCAACACCGTGAGAATTGTCCAGGCCTAAGTATCAAAGACAGACGATATATAGCAATGCTAACAGCACGCCCCGGTAAGCTTCAGTAGAAAAATGGTGCTTGCCTAGTGTAGGTATCACGTGTACTTGCTTCGGTACAAGATGGTCCTGTGGAGGTACGGGTGTAAGCCTACACAACGCGACCGGTGCAAACTCTGTCACCCAGCAATGTCACTCTTTCTCCGTGGGCTCCGCCATGCCAGAGCAAGTCCTCCCCTTGTTAGGGGATATGCCGTGGCCAAAGATGCAGCCAAAGCAGAGGCAAACGTAGAGGCCAAAAAGGCCGAGGCCAAGAACGACACCACCCATTTCGGGTACCAGACTATTAACAAGCAGGACAAGGAGAAGATGGTGCGTGGGGTGTTCTCGCTGGTGGCGTCCAAATACGACGTGATGAACGACGCCATGTCGTTTGGCGTGCACAGGCTATGGAAACACCACTTCATCAACCGGTTGGATGCCGGAATGAGACCCAACTCGTCCAGGCCGTTGGATTTCCTTGACGTGGCCGGCGGCACCGGCGACATTGCGTTCGGGCTCTTGGAGCATGCGCAGGCCAAGTACGCCGATAACCTCTCCACCATGACCGTGGCGGACATCAACCCCGACATGTTGGCGGAGGGCAAGGTGCGGTACCAGGGGTCCAAGTGGAACGACGGCAGCGACCGGGTGCAGTTCATGGAGCAGAACGGCGAGACCATGGAGGCCATTGCCGACGGGTCCAAGGACGTGTACACCATTGCGTTCGGCATCCGGAACTTTACCGACATCCAGGCCGGGTTGAACACGGCGTACCGGGTGTTGAAGCCGGGGGGAATCTTTGCGTGCCTCGAGTTCTCGCACGTGGACAACCCGGTGATCGACTATGCGTACCAGGCGTACTCGTTTGGGCTCTTGCCGTTGATGGGGCAGTTGATTGCGAACGACAGAGACTCGTACCAGTACTTGGTGGAGAGTATCCGGCGGTTTCCTAAGCAGGAGGATTTCAGCAAGATGATCGAGAAGGCGGGCTTCTATGTGCCGGAGCAGGGCTACGAGAACTTGACGTTTGGCGTGGCCAGCATCCACGTGGGGGTCAAGCTTTAACTGTAAATACACTACTGACTACACTAGACTACTAGACTAAATACACTACTAGACTATACTGACTACACTAGACTACACTAGACTACACTATACAGGCCTCTCTCTACTCTTCTGCCTTGTTCCTTGATGATCTGGATGTGGGGTGTAGACATCCAGAGCAGCATGGAATACGGCCTGGCATGGAGCTAAGTCCTGAATCTGGTGTCGGGCAACGTGCTTGAGGCATCGAGCGTGGGCTATCCACTTGGGTTGTCCTAGTGCCAAGAGCATTTTACTACCGAGAACAATACTCCATAAATCCATTACGGCCTTTAATACCTTTACTCGACGCTCCATTTAATATATAGTACACAGAAGATCCGCTATTACGGTAACAACCTTACCTTTACATAATACCTTACATAATACCTTACATAATACCTTTCATATAGTATTTACATAATACCTTACATAATACCTTTATATGGCATTTACATAATACTTTACATAATACCTTACATAATACCTTTATATAGTATTTACATAATACCTTACATAATACCTTTATATGGCATTTACATAATACTTTACATAATACCTTACATAATACCTTTATATAGTATTTACATAATACCTTACATAATACCTTTATATGGCATTTACATCATACTTTACATAATACCTTACATAATACCTTTATATAGTATTTACATAATACCTTACATAATACCTTTATATGGCATTTACATAATACTTTACATAATACCTTACATAATACCTTTATATAGTATTTACATAATACCTTACATAATACCTTTATATGGCATTTACATAATACTTTACATAATACCTTACATAATACCTTTATATAGTATTTACATAATACCTTACATAATACCTTTATATGGCATTTACATAATACTTTACATAATACCTTACATAATACCTTTATATAGTATTTACATAATACCTTACATAATACCTTTATATGGCATTTACATCATACTTTACATAATACCTTACATAATACCTTTATATAGTATTTACATAATACCTTACATAATACCTTTATATGGCATTTACATAATACTTTACATAATACCTTACATAATACCTTTATATAGTATTTACATAATACCTTACATAATACCTTTATATGGCATTTACATCATACCTTTATATAGTATTTTTACATAATACCTTTCATAATACCTTTATATGGTATTTACATAATACGTTTATATGGTATTTACATAATACGTTTATATGGCATTTACATCATACCTTTATATGGCATTTACATCATACCTTTATATGGTATTTACATAATACCTTCGTTCCATGAACAATACTCACCACTGAAGTCCACCAATCAACTAACATGGAGAGTGCCTTGTGTGGGATCTGAAGCGGATTTGCCCGGAGAACTTAACTGAGCTGGCCCTAGTCAAATGAACGAGTATGAGATCTGGACAAGAGACACGACAACTAGACAGACGTATTGGACAGACAGTGGACAGACAGTAGACAGACAGTAGACAGACGTATTAGACAGTAGACAGACAGTAGACAGACGTATTAGACAGTAGACAGACAGTAGACAGACAGTAGACAGACAGTAGACAGACAGTAGACAGACAGTAGACAGACAGTAGACAGACAGTAGACAGACGTATTGGACAGACAGTAGACAGACAGTAGACAGACAGTGGACAGACGTATTAGACTAGATAGAAGACACTACACAAGACTAGACACTAACCAGATACTATAATTAGACAGACTCTACCACTACAAGTAGGCACAAGAATAGACACTGGACGTTTCTGGATTCATGTCCTAGTGTTCAGTAGAGTTTAGTAGAGTTTAGTAGAGTTTAGTAGAGTTTAGTAGAGTTCAGTAGAGTTCAGTAGAGTTCAGTTATTTGAGACAGTGTTTCAGTTATTTTATGAGAGCGTTTCAAATGTTCGAAAATAGTGTTTCAGTTATTTGAGACAGTGTTTCGCCTATTTATGAGTGTTTCAGTTCTTCTAAGACAGTGTTCACTTTAAGAACGAGTTTCACTTCCAGGAGAACGTTTCAGTAGTGTTTCTTTCAAGCCAGTGTTCTTTCAAGCCAGTGTTCACTTGTAAGAAAGAGCTTTACTTCTAGGAGTGTTTCTAGAGTGTTTAGAGTGTTTAGAGTGTTTAGAGTGTTTAGAGTGTTTAGAGTGTTTAGAGTGTTTAGAGTGTTTAGAGTGTTCCTCTAACAACCCTAATTGCAACATTGTTATATAAGTATTTGAGGGTATGTGTTAATTATTGAGTACTTTTCCCAATAGTCACATGATGAATAGTAGATGGAATGTACCACCAAAACCATTGAATTAACAGCGATTAACTACATACCACAGCAAAAGTAAATTGTCTCTTAGTTTGATATCCCTATAGAAGCTTGCTACTCTTACGGGTTGACAGGCAAGATGAGGCTGTTTATGTACTTTTATTAGAAACTTAGACCCCCGATGGGTAACGCACTACCCTCAGGATCAGAAAGCCACGCTGCTCGGAATCTTCTAGAAGGGAGACATGGGAGTAGGACGAGCTCCACTACGGCACTCGAACAGCCGAATGCCGTAGCTGTTCGCCTATATATAGACCCCGGGATCCCCTTGTAAGGAGGTATCAACGAACAAATACATGGACTTACAAAGTACCAAACGTTATCAAAGAATCTAACAGAAACCACTTTGTTAGTTCAACGAATGAATAGCTGCAATTGATGAAAGCATTTTCTTCGATTTCAGAATGCTGAAGTAGCCTTAAATAAAGATTGGGGATTTGGGAGAGGAAAAGGGGAAATGGCGTTGGGAAAGCGATAATTAATATCACAGAAATGACCTTCAGATTCGGTTCTTGCTATCAATCATTCGTTTTCCACCACTTAAAACCAGACTCTTTCTACATGATTTCTCCTTTATAGGCAAATCGGGCTCATTTGGCTGAGGCACGTATCTACAATTTCTTCCCGGTTGAATTTCCACCAAGAATCTCCACATTGTGTTTTACATCTGTGTAGAGGTTGCACGAAATGGTTCAAGACCTTTGTTCAAGACCTTTGTTTCAATATTTTCTACGTTTGTCACCATTTAATGTATTTATTTTATAAGCTCGTATTTCTTGCAATGGTTGACTTGAAGCTGATTCGGTCTGAGCACATCTGTCAAATATAGGAATTGCCAAAGCTTAATCAGTGATTTGTATTTGGTGAATATGTTAGTTGCGCCTACCCAATATATTACAGAAAGCGTGTATATCTCTGTATTCTTAATTTACAGTCAACATTATTTATTGCCAGTATTTTGTTAGATTTAGTTAAGAGTTAAGATTTAGTTTAAGAGGGTGTTTAAGATTTAGTCAGATTTAGTCAGATTTAGTCAGATTTAGTTAGATTTAGTTAGATTTAGTTAGATTTAGTTAGATTTAGTCAGATTTAGTCAGATTTAGTCAGATTTAGTTAGATTTAGTCAGTCAGACCCCCGATGGGTAGCGCACTACCCATCAGCATAAGAAAAAGCCTACGCTGCTCCATCAGAGGTGGATATTCAGAGATGCAGGAGTACCTACACCAACTAAAGGCTCTAGCAGGGTGGCTGGCCAATGCTAAGAAGAATAGTTCAAGAAGAATAACTCGTATATGCCGCATACTAGAGTGGACAGATTCCGTATGGCTTGGCCGCTTGGCTCCCTTGATGTCTAGACATTTAATGCTAATTTATCATTAATATTTAGTCCGGATTCAATGAGTTCAAGATTAGGTTTGTTGGTGTAATTCCTATGGTGCTATAGCTCTACTCTTAGAACCTGCTATAGCTATACAGCTTGTTTCTGTAAATTGGTCCTTTAAAGACGCTATTGTTGATACAAAGGTGTAGGAACCGGTGTAGGAACCGGTGTAGGAACCTATGAATAAGGAGAATAATATATACTGATTCAAAATATTCCCTTTGAATGAGTTTCGAGCATCTTCCTTAGTAAGGGTACTTTGGTGGCATCTTGTGTCGTTTGACCCTTTGTATGGATGTCTGTCTCGTTTCTTTAGGTCCCCTGTTTCAGTGTCGAGTAGGGCTTGTTATGAGCTGTCCTTTTCTGAGGACAATCCATAAAACTCCCACGGATCATGCCTAATTGTATGCTTTTTCACCCAATTGCATGGTATATTCACCCAATTTTGTGCTTTTCCTCCGGTAATTCCGCTAGGCGGATCAGTGCATGGTGAAGACGGCAGCTCTTGAGTGATGTATGTCGTCAAAACACTTTAAGTGGGAGTCTGACTCCCTACCTCGCATGTCTGACAGATAAAGCAGTACTTATCATGTTTAGAGTAGGTGCGGGTGTATAGTAGAGATGGTGGAGATGGGAGAAGTACTGTAATCCAACCCCGTGGCTTGACAAACATCGAGTAGCTATAAGCCTCATGACCACCTTGCGGCCTTGCCAAAGTCTGGCACCTTCATAGGAAATCATCAACCACTGCTAAGTGCCTCAAAGAATCCAGAACTATAGTAGGCGGTACGAGTACCAGATCAAACCTCAAGCTATGTGGCCATCGACTTCACATTATTATAGCGCCATGTCATAGTCTACCACTCGACCATATCCGTTGCCATGTCATAGTCTACCACTCGACCATATCCGTTAGTCCAGTCCATATCCGTTAGTCCATATCCGTTAGTCCAGTCCATATCCGTTAGTTCATATCCGTTAGTCCACTCCATATCCGTTAGTGTGCCACTATAGATGTATCCACAGTCGCAACTATAATCACTTCTCCCTTGTCGCCTTCAATGCTAGTGGTATGTCTTCACTCAAGGATAGTGCCTGGATGAAGCGGCGCTGCGCTGCCAGATCCATGTCCACATCGCCATACTGCAGGATAGCGCCGTTGCTGATCGCCACATATGCGTCTATGGTGTCGGAGTCCGTGAGCGTTCCCGAGATGCGGACAATGTAATCGGAATACGGCGTGTTGTAGAGGATCTCCACGAGCGAGAACGTGAGCTCCTTGGTTTTGACGCTATCACCGTCATACTCTTCGTTTTCCGCATACTCGTCCTTCATGAAGTCCTCGAGCCCGCTCTCGCTCCTGTCGGTGCTCATAATATCGTTGGGGATGGAGTTCAAGCCCATGAGTTCTTCGTCCGGCACGTCGTCGGCCAATTTGAGTGAGCTGCGGATCTTCTTGCTTGTTTCGGGCGAGAGTTCCGCCGCGTCCTCGCTGATGGCCTTCCACGTGTCCGACACGCTGTGCATCAAGGACGAAAGCGTAATCTGGTTTCTCAAGGCTGGCACCACCCGCGCTAGCTGGTGCAAGCTGGAGAGCGGGAACTCCTTGATGGGCACCAACGCAGAGGTCTCTTCGGAGTAGAACGAGATGCGGCCTTCGGCGCCGTGTTCACACGTGAAGTTCTCCGGCGCCTGGCCCGGGCCGCTGGGCAACCCCAAGTACTCCACGAGGTTTTTGGGGAGCGAGATGGCGGTATCTAGAGTCACTAGGAGGCGCCAGTTCTGGGCCAGCGAGTTCTGCTTCATGCAGTCGAGCGACTCCTGATCTAGCGCCAACACAACGTCTTGGTTGAACATTCGCCATGGCTTGCTTTGCGTGTCGTGGAAGTAGTCCACGGGCGTTTCGGAGCTCTGGACACCCAAGCGTGCTAAGTATACAGGCAGGCGCAGGCCCCAGCCGCTGTTATTCTGCCAGAACTTGAGGAAAATGCCCAAGCGACCCAGCGCCTCATCGTTAAGGAGAATGGTTCCGAAAAGAGTGGAATGTAGGCTCAAGTCTCTATTCAAGTGTCCACTCAAATCTCCACTCAAGTCTCCACTCAAGTCTCCACTCAAGTCTCCAAAATTCCCTCCCCTCAAGTCTCCAAAATTCCCTCCCCTCATGTCTCCAAAATTCCCTCCCCTCAGTACATCCCTTCGTCCCATTTCTGTCTCTCTATGGTGCACTAGCGCAAGGTAAAGCGCAATATGATCCATGGTGGCAATCAAGTCGCCTTCGGGCGGCGAGAGCCGGTCAAGAGACGCAAGATACGCCAAGTTGGCGGAAAAGGCGCCGAGAACTGGCCCCTGGAGGTTGGCCCGGAGAATGGACTCGGCACCCGCGCCGCGGCCGTTGCGAAAAAACGAAAACGTGGCGCCTTTTTTGAGCGACACCACCCACCGCTCCAGGGCGCCGTCCCGCACGTGGCCCGAGAGACAGGCGGCCAAGTCGGGCGGGTGGGCCAGGTCTACGTCCATGCGCAGATCCAGCAAGTGGGAACCCAGGGAAAGCACGATGTCGTGGATATGGTTGTCAGCGGAAAAGTCCACGTCCAAAAGAAGCAATTGGCCCGCTATGGAGAGCCTGCTGGTGGGCGAGGCAAGCGCCTCGGAGTCCACAAACGTGTCGAGCGTCAAGTGCTTGGCCAACCGCTGGATGGTGTCTACAGACACGCGGAAGCGGCTGGAGCTGTCGTAGAGTAGCTGCAACGCCTGGTGGAGCTTTTCATCGCGTGTCATGTTCCGGTGCCATGAGGGAGAGAGGGTGGAGCTGGTGTGCGACGGTGATGCATCACGTGACCGTGCATGTGACAGGATAGTCACGTGACCGTGCATGCGACCAGGGATAATCACGTGCACATGCACGTGATGTAACCGTGGTTTGTCTTTTCTGCGTTGAAGCCTCAGCCTTTGGATTCCGACATGTGCAAGATCAAGTCGCCTTCAGAAGTCACTTGGACGGGAGTACTGGTGTGATGTACTGGTTTGGTGTACTGATGTGGTGTACTGATGTGCGGATTGCTCGCGCAGACTATCTGCAGTACCTCATTAGACAAAGCTCACCCCCCCAATCTTCTCCCTCTAATGACCAGCGACATCAGCCACGAGATCCAGGTCATCATCGACCCGCTCCTCTCGCAGTTGAAGCGGCGCCAGCTCAGCGGCGACAAGGACGTGGCGCTCCGCGTGGCGCAGGTGTTGATGAGGGTCATCTCTGCCGCCCGCTGGACAGACCCCCAGGAACTCATCCGGTTGATCCGCAAAATCGGCCTTCTTCTACACAGCCTGAGCCCGCGGCAGTTCATCCCCGGCAACATCGTTCGGCGCGTGTTGGCCATCATCCGCGACGAGAGTGAAGGCGACTCGGGCGAGGCCGAGAACACGCCCATGATCTCGTCCATGTTCAGCTTGCTTTCCGCCGCCAACAGCACCAAAAACACCAGCAGTAGGCTCCTGAAAAAACAGCTGAGCGACATGCGGTCCATTGTGATCCAGGGTATCCGTGACTTGGTGGACGAGATCTCCAACGTCAAGGAGGAGCTCGAAAACATGGCAGCGGATTTGATCCACGAGGGCGAGTTGCTCTTGGCCGCCACGCCGGGCTCCGACACCGTGTTGCAGTTTTTGATCAAGGCGCGGGCCAAGCGCGACTTCACGGTGTTGGTCACGGAGTGCTACCCCAACGACACCGAGGACGCGCACCAGTTTGTCAAGGCGCTTGCAGACAACAAGATCCAGACGGTGCTTATTCCGGACAGCGCGGTGTTTGCGGTGATGCCGCGCGTGGGCAAGGTGATTTTGGGCGCCAACACGGTGTTTGCCAACGGCGGGTGTATGACCAACCTGGGCGTGGCCAACGTGGTGGAGTGCGCCAAGGAGCACAAGACGCCAGTGTTTGGCGTGGCGGGGCTCTTCAAGTTGTCGCCGCTCTACCCGTTCAACCGGGAGGACCTTGTGGAGGTGGGGAACCTGGGCAAGGTGTTGAACTGCGGCAACTCGCAGCTCATGGAGAACGTGGACGTGGTCACCAACCCGTTGGCGGACTACGTGCTTCCGGAACACATCGACATCTACATCACCAACGTGGGGGGCTTTGCGCCGTCCTTCATCTACCGCATTGTGTTGGATAACTACAAGCCGGAGGACACCAGTCTAGAGTGAATGAGCAAAGTTGGGGCTAAACTCAATATTCGGGCCTGAAGGGCGAATCCGCCGTGCGTGGCCGACAGACAATAGTCAATGCTCCCAGGTGGTGAATGAAGATCAAGAAAATAGTCCGGCTGGCTGTTGCTAGACCGTCAGTGCGCCACCAGGTCTAAGGTGATACTAATGCAGATATTACTGGCAAAAATTAGCTTTAGATTTAAAACGCTGAGAATGAGTCAAGAATAAGTCAACTAAACATTAGTATCACCGATTTGGTTCAATTCAAATATGACGTCTTCAGTCTTGGTGCCCCTTATGAGTCAAGCCTCTTGCCATGTTTCTGAACCTGCCACGAGGTTTCTGAACCCGATCCATAGAATATCCTCAACGGAAAACATTCACCCTTTTGAAGTCGGAGCAAGGGAACAAAATGGCTAGTCCTGTCTGCAAGACAATAATGGACAATCTGTACGTGCCATCAGCGGAGATTATCTAAAACCCGAGCCTGTCCGCGTTATCTATGTATTGAAGTACATTTGCCATTGTGGAATATCGTTAGAGACCACCAGATCGACTAAGAATCGCAAATTTCGCAAATCTAAACTGGTTGAAGAGTCATGATTTAGTGCTAGCTGCTGGGATGTTTGAGAGACAGATCTTGGATGTGTTGGTGGCTTCAGCACTAGTTTAAAGGAACTTCAGGTTCTAAAGCTACTTAAGTTACGTTCACATAACACTGTAAAGCAAAGGCCCTGAAATTCACCCAAAGTATAGAAACTTGTACACGGCTTGAAGGGATTGCGGAATGGACTTCTACCCCATTCTCTTGACCTCCCTAACCATTTGTTCCAATTACTACCATTTGTTCCAATTACTACCATTTGTTCCAATTACTACCATTTGTTCCAATTACTACCATTTGTTCCATTTACAAATCAACTCGGATCTACTACGGGGCCCTTGCTACTCTGCCAAGTGGAAATTTAAGAATTGAAAGAGTACAATGTAACAGTAAATTATAGAGGATAAATTTGGCAAAGGACCTGACATTGAGAGTCGAGAAGTCAAGCACCACTTTGTGTCAAGATTTAATGGGATATTAATATATGTAGAGCAATGCTATATTCTTTATATTATTAATAGTTATATACCGGAAATGTCACCATGACTTTAAGTGGATGTTACCTTATTAACTTATCATAATGGTATAATGATAATACAGTTTTTAGTAGGAAATCAATTCTATACTGAATATATATTAATTACTGGAATGTTGGGTCATCGGAAATTGCAACAAGTCTCCAATTACGCTGTGGGACCAGATAGACTGGAAAGTGGACCGCTTCTATACTCCGGGGGTATTAATTTATTATAATAAATAATTATTGAAATAAGTAATTATTTATAAAAGACACCGTGGAAACTATAAATCTCGGGAGGATCATTATATATAGGATCCGTAGACTACGTGATAATTGAGGGTTAAGTTTAATTAAGATAAGAATAGTCCTCCCTTAGGTAACTAAAGAAATATAAGTAAATTATTTTACAGACTTATCACTCATAACCTGTCTGATACACAGAGAATAGCTCCTGCAGAACCCTCATAGGCGGTCAGTGGGTTAAATCTGTTAACTTTTCATAGAACTCAAGAGATCCTTAGTTAATCCAGTAGGGACATTACTTATGTATTCAATATCTTGTCTGTAGAGAAGGTAGAATAAGGTCCTTAGAGAAATATGAAAGATTCTTATAGGAAGGTCGTGCAAGTTAAGAGGCTTAACGAGGCTTAGCGGGTAAGATCAGCCGATAAGCGAAAACAGTGAAATGGAAGACTGTCCTAGGGCACGCTAGATGCAGTATATCCCTAAGTGCCCTGGGTATGGACCGTCTCACTCTGAAGTTGTACTTCGCACGAGTTCATTGTGTCTTTAGAAAGGATTATTGCCCCCAGTCAGCTAATCTCTTAAATCAGGTGCTATCTTGAATGGGTATATAAGGCTCCAGCCTTGGCCATGTCTCATGAGCACTATCCACATTAAATGTCAAGATTCGAGCCCTATAACCGACGAGAAATACAACACCTACTGGGGCGTCTTTGGCACCCATCTCGTGGTCTATGAGCCACCCCGGTCTTCTGTGTTGGAGGAATTGGAGATCACGCGAGTTTCAAACCTCTGGCGCCGTTGGGTTCCTGTGGCGTTTGGCTTGGAGCTTTGATTGTCGAGTCAAGCAATCCCATGAATCCAATGCTTGGAACTGGACCAAATTCTTGAACAATTTGAGGCACCTTGGCTACCTTGTGGTCTTCACAAACCAGCCGAGCATGCATGTGACTCCAGAGTCCAACTTCTGGACGAAAACCGCCTTCAAGACCTATAGCCTTATGGAACGAGTGTTCCTGTCATACCAGAGAAACGTGGGCGGCTGCCCCCGAACGACCAAGCCAGAAGAGGGCCGGGAATTCTCGGATCGCCAGGCCCATAAGGAGCATAGAATGCCCGAAATCGGCATGTGGATACAGTTCGAAGAAACCATCCGAAATTCCACAAATCCGCCACCGTGGATTACGACCGTAGCTTCTTTGTGGTGACAACACGGTGTGTGATTTCTTGGTGAGAACCCTGTTTTGACAGTCCACCTTTTTCGAATCGGTTGGTGCCGAGAGTCGTTCAGTGTCTTAATTGCTCCTTCATTACAGAGCAACCACTTGTGATTATGAGCTAGTTCTCGAAGTGGTTTGAATCCACTCAAGTTGACGGTATTAGGAGTGCTATCATCTCAGCAGTAGTCGAGCTTGTGGGATTGTTTGGAGTTTGCTCGATAACAGATGGGACCACCAGCGGCATTACCAGAAAACCGGTAGTATTTACGTCATTTTCATTATGTACTATGGGAGTTTATTCAGTTTAGTAGGTTACTATTACTGAGGAAAGAACTCTGACCGAAAACAAGACGAGGCACAGCGTCTACCAGTCTTCTCGGAGTACACATTTGTCGAAACATGACCACTTCCAGCCGGTTATTGACGACGTTATCCGCTCAATCTTCGTTTGACCGAATGTCTTCTGATTGACCTGCGTGTTGCGCTTCCATGCATACGCATACATCTTTTGCAGCCGAAACTGAGTTAACTTCAACCATGAGGCTTCCGTAATATGATTAAGCCAATCAATGATCAGGAAGATCCGTATACATAAAGATATAAGCTGGCGAGGCAGTGTCTAAAGAAAAACGATATGAAGGTCTAGTGTAATCTTCAACATGCATGAAGATTCATCACTTCTGCAATCACCTTCTCACGGAGTTTTACCAGGTTTTCTCCGCAACCATATAGACATGTAGTCAGAATGATCAAGAAAAAGATGTACACTAAACTACCAACAAGTATACTACCACATGTGCAGTACTACCACAGAACAGTACATTTACACTACCAATCGTAGTACACACCACACTACACCACACCATTACCTAGCAGACCGATGGCACTACCCTCAGGATAAGAACCTAGGCTGGAATCGTCCGAGCCCGAAATTCACAGTTCCGTTTCGATGGAACCCACGTCCTAATCGCGCTTGTCAGCGGAAAAGTTGAGCTCGGGTCTGATCATCAGCCATTGTAGCTAGTACCACGGACCGAGATAAGCCAGAAGTCTAGACCAACCCTGATTCCGAATACACTGGATACTAAGTACTCTAGGGATAAAGAATACACTGAATACTAACTACTCTAGGGTATTAAAATCTAACAGCTTCACTGTTCAGTTCCTAGACTGTTAATTTTCAGACTTACGTTTATTGAATATGGCTTGGGTCTAGTCCACGTATCTTCAATCGCTCGGGAGAACTCCTGTCCTTACAAACGTGGGCGGCAGCCCCTCCTTTTATATGGGAGTGGATGTTGAAAAGTCCGGGGAGGTGATAGAAACACTTACTCCAGAACCTAGCCCGTGTCGGAAGCCGAAAAACTTCACCTCATAGCCAAATACGGCCGAGACGCGGTAACTAACGCAGAGATGGCGGAAAAGGACAAGTTGGACACGATGAAGGTCTACGAAGAGATCAACAGATGATCTACCACCCGGCGAGAAGTCTATCGGAACACGATTCGTATACACAGAAGATGAACTGGAAAACGGCCCTATTAAGGCCAGATTGGTAGCGCAAGGCTTCAGTCAAGTACTCGACTGCTCAAAAACCTACTCACCAGTGGTTCCCGTGGAATGCATCCGGATCTTCGCGCAACCATAGCCAAAGGATTATCACTATGGCAAATGGATGTGAGTTCCGCGTACCTCCATCTGACACTAGCAGAACCAGTGTATTTACGCCCTCCAAAGAACGTCCCAGGCATTGACTCCAGCCGCATGTGGAAATGCACGAAAGCGCTATACGGATTGCGAAACGCCGGAAAAGCCTGGTACGACCACATTGTGAACACATTTCAAAATGTACTCAGCGTTAACATAGACTGGTAGATGTTCACGTCGCACCTAATTAGCTATGTTTGTGAAGAAACTCAAGAGAAATCGACGGTTCGTAGAAAAAGATACTCTGTTCGATTCTTAATACCTAGAGTACTTTTATTTTGTGTATTCGTTGATTCCACAGTGTATTCGTGGATACCACAGTGTATTCGTGGATTCCAGTGTATTCGTTGATTCCACAGTGTATTCGTTGATTCCACATGGGGTGTCAGGAATAGTCGAATGTCCACTTACTTGGTCTGAAAGTTCCGCCCTTTGAAGTGAGTTTACGGTATCACACTATTCTACTATGCTCTGTACCCGTTTAGCATTCAGTTATTCTGGACTGGGTCTTCACTTTATCCACCTCCTCGCTGTATCCTGGGCTAGTCAGTCAGTCTCTGTCTCGTACTACTGGCTACTCTGCCTTAGACTACTGCTCCATCTTACTATGACATCTTTCTGTATTCTGTCATCTTTCTGTATTCTGTCATCTTTCTGTATTCTGTGTTTCTGTAATCTGTAATCTGTAATCTGTATTCTGTGTTTCTGTATTCTGTATTCTGTATTCTGTGTTTCTGTATTCTGTATTCTGTCTTTCTGTCTTTCTGTCTTTCTGTCTTTCTGTCTTTCTGTAATCTGTAATCTGTGTTTCTGTATTCTGTCTTACATCTTTCTGTTTCTGTATTCTGTCCTTCTGTCTTTCTGTAATCTGTGTTTCTGTATTCTGTCTTACACTTTCTGTTTCTGTATTCTGTCTTACACTTTCTGTTTCTGTATTCTGTCTTACACTTTCTGTTTCTGTATTCTGTATTGTCTTGTCGGTATTCACGTCTATTTAAAGTTCCATGCAGTCATCAATTGGACAAGATCTCTGCGGCCTCTTCCTCCTTCTCAAACCTCTGTCTCTCCTCAAGCAGCTTCCGGTTCAACATGCCCTCGAGGGCTGCCGAGTATGGCGCCTTGCTGTTCCGTGCCGGGTTGTTCTCGTTGACCGTGCGGAAGTAGTTCTTATAGATGTCGCCGTCGTAGTAGCCGAGCGGCGAGTTGATCATCATGTCCGACAACATGAACGAGTCGGTCAAGGGAATCACATGCGGGCGGATCTGCGCACACAAGTCGCCAATGTGCTCGGTGGAGTTGTAGGCCATGACCTCGGTGGTGGCGGCCTGGAACGTCAAGAAGGTGCCGGAAAAGCCCTCCAAGATGATGGCCGACCCGTACAACTGCGCCAACAAGTAGAGCACGGGGCCCAAGGTGTCGTCGTTGGTGGACTCGATCTTGTCGAAGAACGCCGTCAACAAGAAGAAGTGCGCCAACAACTTGGACAAGTTGACGAGGTCGGCGCCAATGTAGTCGCTGTCGCCGCCCTTGGCCTCCATCACCTCGTGTGCCTTGGCACAAGCCCGCACAAGCGCCACCTGGATGGCGTAGATCATCTGCTTTGGGTTCTGCAAGTCCTCCTTCTTGGTCAAGATGGGCTTGCTTCCAAGCGTGTCCTTGTACGAGTTCAAGAACTCGAGGATGCCGGAGGCCGCCTCGCCCTCCTTGACCGCCGTGTACTTCTTGAGCAACTGCTTGCCAACGGACATGCCCAAGATGTTGTTGTCGCCCTCCCACGTGCACTGCACGGCAAAGTCGTTGTAGGCCTTTCCGAAGCCAGAGTACGCCGAGTAGCCGTGGCCTCCGCACGCCTGTCTGCACTGGTCAATGGTGCCCAAGGTCAACCATGTGCAGGTGGACTTCAACGAGCCGGACGCAATGAAGAGCGACTTCATCTTGTCCATGCCGGCGTCCAAGGCGTCCTTGTTTTCCGATTTCTTGGCCATGGCCGCGTCCAACTCATCCATGGACTGCGCCGAGTACTCGGCCAAGTTGTTGGCGCCGTTGGAAAACGCGTACGTCTGCGCCAAGAGCGGAATCAACCGCCGCTGGTGCAACGGATAGTCCAAGATCTTGGACTCGTCGTCACCGTCCTTGGCCAACGCGGCCTTGAACTGTCTCCTGCCCACGCCGTACCGGATGGCAATGGTGAGCACGCGGGCAGACCATCTGAACGCGTCCTTGACCATGGTGACTCTTCCCAACAACAACGCCGAGTACGACAACTGGTTCAACGCAGGCTCGCTCACCTTGCCGTCCGCTGACACCTGGCAGTACTTCTGCAACATGAAGAAGCGTGGGATGCGCACGTGGGAAAACTGGATCCAGCCGTTGTCGATGCCGTCCCGTCCCATCTTGGAGCCAATGTCGCCGATGGACACGCCCGGCATCAAGTTGTGGTCCGCGTCCCGCAACGGCACCACAAACGTCTTGACGCCGTAGTCCTTGCCCTCGACGATCAAGCGGGCATACACCGTGCAGTGGGTGGCGGAGTGGGCCGCGCCGCCGATCCACCACTTGGTGGCGCCCAAGTGGGGCGTGTTGATGACAAACTCGTCCTCGTTGTCGTCGTAGGTGGCGGTGGTCTCCAAGCCGGCCACGTTGGAGCCGTGGGCCAACTCCGTCATGCCAAAACACCCGTAGAGGTTCTTGACGTACGCAGACTCCTTCTGCAATAGCCAGTATTGCATCTGCGCTGGCGTGCCGTTGCCCCGGATACACCCGAGGAAGAGGCCCAAGTGCACGCCCACACGCGTGTGGAACGAGGGGTCGAACACCGACACCACCGACAACCGCCGCTCCAACTCGTCGAACGTCTCCACCTCGATGTACCGCGAGAGCCGGTTGATTTTGTGCACGGTGATCTCGCGGTGCTCGGCCTTGGTGGCGTCGTAGTCCTTGGTGGACGCGGCCAACACGGGGTCGCGTTCCATCTGGCTCATGAACTTGCGGGTCTCCAATGCGCGCTCCTTGGACCCTTCAAGGAAGTAGTTCATGAGGTCGGGGTTGAACGAGGCCGCGGCTCTTTCGTGCTGGATGGCGTTTTTGGGATTGGGGCCTGCGCCATACTCCACTGTGCCTTTGACACTGGCATACGAGTCCATTGCAGTTGGGGGTAATGTTAGTATGGGGTACTGGGTAGCGACTAATAGTAGCAGTAGAGCAGTAGCGACTAATAGTAGCAGTAGAGCAGTAGCGACTAATAGTAGTAGCAGTAGAGCAGTAGTGGTCTGGTAGCTAGTGTACTAGTTTGCTGGATAGATGGTCTGGGGTTTTGTCTGATAGATGGTCTAGTTTTGTCTGATAGATGGTCTAGTTTTGTCTGATAGATGGTCTAGGTTGTCTGATAGATGGTCTAGGTTGTCTGGACCTGTTTGGGTCGTTCTAGGGTGCAGTGCTGTCTAGGAGAGGAAGTAGACGGCTTATATACTTGGAGAATACTGGGCTGGCCTGACTATATGTGGGGCGCCATGTGCTTTGGAGCGTTGCGCGCCATGTGAAAGTCACTTATGGAGAAGTGTGCATGTGCACGACTGAGTGCATTCCGCCGAGCCTGGGACACTGGGAAATCGGCGTGTCCTTGTACATGTAGCCGCGTTTCCGTCGACCACACCTTTGCCGGGGGACGGGCACGCCGCCTGGACGCTGGGAACGATGGGCCGGGTGCGTTCACGTGAGCCGCACGTGACCGAAACGTGTCCACGCTCACCGGCCTCCTGCGCTGCGCGGCTGCCCGTTACGGACATCCGTTCGCTGCGCATGCGTGTACTGCAGACAGCATCCTGCAGCCGCCTAGGCATGCTTCCCAGTTCCGAGGCTCGACTCCGAGGCACCCCGCGCTCACAATCGCACCCCCGCTTGCCATATCCGGGGGACTGCAGATAACCACACATGCTATTAAGCTTTCACTTGGAGAACTACTGCGTACAATAGAGGAGAAGGGTATAGTAGAATATTATGTATAACCTTTAGTCATAACTGGTGGCTCACTGCCAAAATAGCTCATGACTTAGGGCATCTCAAAACCACAGCTATTCACAAGTCACGCCATCAGTCACTGGATCACTGCAACTGCAACAGTAGGATCGTTCACAGCGCCTATGACTTTACATAGGTGGCGTCGATTTTCTGCAAAGAATCACCCAAACACAACCGGAGCTTTCTCCGGTAGGCAGTTGGGTTCGATGTCTGGAGCGGGTTGCCCTCGAAATACACCGTGTCCAATTCCGGCAAGCCGCCCAACTCGTGGCTGACCTCCTCAAAAGAAGAGATCTGGTTGTATGAGCACCAGAAGTCGGTGAGGCTCGTCAAGTGCGAAAGGTTGGCCAAGTGGCTAAGGCAATTGGACGTGACATCGAGCACCTTTAGTTTGGTGTTGGCGTCCAAGTTTTCGATCACGGAGATGCCATTGTGCAGGAGGTACAACTCCTCCAAGTTGACCAAGTTCTCCAAGCCCTCGATTTTCGTGAGCCGGTTCGACTGGATCGAGAGGATCTGGAGGTTGGCCAAGTTGGCCAAGTTCATCAACCGGCTGATTTTGTTCTTTCCTAGCCACAACTGCTCCAAGCTCGGCAACTCGAGCATCTCCGGCCCGATCTCCTCGATGCGGTTGCCGCCCAACTCGATGCTTTTGAGCTTGGTCAACGTCTTGACGTTGCGGATCTCGCGGATCTTGTTCTGCACAAAATACAAGCTCTGCAAATTGTGCAACCGGTCGATGTTCTTGATGTTCTTGATTTTGTTGAACGAAAAGTCCAAAAGCGTCAAGTTGCTGAACCGGTTGACGCTGCTGCTGATGTGGTTGATGCGGTTGTCGTAGAGCTCCAACTCCTGCAACTTGTCCGGCTTTAGGTCCGCCAACCCGCTCACGGAGGTAAGGAGGTTTTGCCTTAGGCAGAGCAGCTCCAACGCGGTGAACCGCTGGAGGTTGAGGTCTTCCAATCGGGAGATCTTGAGATGAATCAAGTCGATGTAGCTGGTATCGGACTCGTACTCATTGGCCAAGTCGGCGTCGGCCTCGATCTGGTCGGGATTTAGGTCCGGGATTACGGTTCCGGGGTACTGCACGGCGCCATTGTCCCCGTCCTCGGCGTCGATGTCGCCATCCTCATCTTCCGTTTCGCTGAGGCTGGTCTCCTGTAGTTTCTGGAGCGTCGCCTCCTCGTCGGTGTGGGGGCTGTGGGGTTCTGTGCTCATTAGGGGGTAGGGAGGCGCTAGTGACTAGGTTACGTGCGGTGCCTGGGTCCGAACACCCGTGCACCGACAACACCCGTGCACCGACAACATCCGTACACCGACAACACCCGTACACCGGCATAACACCCGTACACCGGCATAACACCCGTACACCGACCAACACCCAGACATCCGAAGAGGGCACCCCTACACCCACGTCTCTCCGGGCTTAGTCAGTCGGCTGGCATCAATAACTCGCTCGTGTACATTGGCGTGGCCAACAAACGTCATCTCGGCAAGCACGCACAACGCGGACCAATGAGAGGCGGCACAATGCTAATACATCGCAAGCCTACACACATTCGACATCTAGTTCATTACTTATATACAGCTAGGCAGGAAACACGCATACACAGACGCAGGCCGGAGCGCCCGAACGAGCCCGAAAGGTCAAGCGGGCCCCAGGCCATGCAGCCAGTGTCCACTCTTCATTTCCGAAAGCCTACAACTTCTGCTCCTCCTCGTAAATGTAGTCCACGGCCTGGCCCACGGTCTTGATCTCATCGGAAACCTTGTCGGGAATCTCCAAGTCAAACTCCTCCTCCAAAGCAACCAAGGCCTCCACAGTGTCCAAGGAGTCCAAGCCCAAGTCCTTTTGGAAGTTGGCCTCCAAGGAGATCTTGGATTCCTGCAAAGCAGCCACGGTCTTCAAGGCCTCGAAGGCACGGGTGGTGACCTCCTCCTTGGTGATCTTGGCGTCGGCATAGAAGCGCACGGGCTGCGCCAATCTGGCGGCTGGGGCTCTGGCTAAAGGAACACGGGCGGCGCGGGCGGCAATTCTGAACATGGCGGATGGCAAATGGCGGCGTACAATAGGTTTGAGGAAAGTACTCAGTGGAGGGTGAGGAGAGTTGCGAGAGGCGAGGAATTTTCCCGTCACGTGCGCGCACATGCAGGAGCACTCTGCTGCAATGGGTCCGTGGTATGCGTTCTCTGTTGCTTCTTGGGTGTTCAGTTGGTCTCGGCAGTGTTCAGTTGGTCTCGGCCGTGTTCAGTATGCTGGCTGATTGGGCGGCGGCGGTCTATCGGGGCAAGCGTGGGGGCATCTACCTGTATGCAGGACAAACACACCCACGTTCCCCAACTTGCAACGTGGCTGGATGGAAGCCATAGTCAAGCCGAAACCTGGACCCCGAAATCAAGGCATACACATGGCAATGGTGAATGGAGCATTCAAATCATGTAAAACCGATGTTCGTGTACCATAAAGATAGGCCTCGGCTGTTTGGTCCGTGGTCCGCCGCTGGCACTAGTTCCGCCCAGCCCACGGGTAGCCGGCCGGCCAGCTCTCCCTTAGCTCTGCCGGTGGCAACCACAACTAACCTAACGAGTAATCAATTGTGAAGACTCACGAGAAATCAATTGTAAAGACTCACGAGAAATCAATTGTAAAGACTCACGAGAAATCAATTGTAAAGACTCACGAGAAATCAATTGTAAAGACTCACGAGAAATCAATTGTGAAGTACTCAACGTCTAGAAGAAACTAATATGAATGGTACGAGTCTCCCCAGGTACTTCAGTGGTAAAAGCCTTTGTAGGTTTCAGTGGTAAAAGCCTTTGTAGGTTTCAGTGGTAAAAGTCTTTGTAGGTTTCAGTGGTAAAAGCCTTTGTAGGTTTCAGTGGTAAAAGCCTTTGTAGGTTTCAGTAGAAGAACTCTTTGTCTTTAGTGGTAAAAGGACTCCTTCAGAAATTCCTTCCGACCGTACCCCTGGGTATTCACGGCAATCCCCAGTCCAAGTCTCGCTTAATCAGTCGTGGTGTATTGGACGGCTGGAGGTCCGTTCTCAGGGTATCCTCTCACCCAACGCAATGTTCCGCTTCCAACATGCAATTCGTTTCACACCGTACTTTAGTTCACTGGTGCTTTGCCCCTGAAGTCCCACGTAGTCCACGAGAGGGATCGAGGAACCCAAAGCGGGAAGTGGACCACGCTCCTTTCCGTGGTCCTGCGTCGGTGACAAGGATCCACTGCACACCAGTTGTCGCCGGTCTGCACTTACCACTGGGAACGCCAGTATTTTGAGGCATTCGTCACTCACCATGGAGTGGTGTCCCAGTGTCAGTATTCTGTACCAGTCATTTGTTCAGTGTAAAGTCAGATCAGTCAGATCAGTCAGATCAGTCAGATCAGTCAGATCAGTATTATATTATTGAGTATATACGTCACAAACAGCCTCAGTTAGGAAAAAGAGGGTAAATGTTTCAGCAGTGTAGATTGTGGTTTACTGAGTGTTCAGTCAGTGGCTCTACTTTCCGTAGGAGATTCATAAGAATTTGCTGTAATTAAATCCATATTCATGGCAGTGCGAAGCCCCGCTTTATAGGCGTGGGGCTGTATGGCTGCAAAAGATGAAACATTGCTTGCATGAGACGCGAATATATAAGGACCACCTGCCCCTAGATTATTTCGACACCAATTTTGTCATGTTCTTCTGCTGATGTTGTGATCTCTGCTGATGTTTTGATCTCTGCTGATGATCTCTGCTGATGTTGTGATAACTGCTAATGCTGTGATCTCTGCTAAGGTTGTAATGTTCTAATTCCTGGCTTCAGCCGTCGACATGAGTAGGCAGGAGGAAAATAGGGAGTTAGGACACAGACCAAAAAGTGCACACAAACGAAGAGAGGTCGGAAGGAAGAGAGGTCGGAAAGAAGAGAGGTCGGAAAGAAGGGGGTAAGGCCTTTTGCAATTATCTGAATGCGGTTTGAATTTCTTTTACATTTTGTTATATTCATTTAGACCCCCGATGGGTAGCGCACTACCCAGGATAAGATAAAGCCTACGCTGCTCGAGAATCTTCCAGAAGGGAATCTCCAGAAGGGAGACATGGGAGTGGGGAACGAGCCCCACTTCAGCACTCGAACGAACAGCCGAACGTCGGGGCTGTTCGCCTATATAGAGACCCCGGGACTCTTTGGAAGGAGGCATCAACGAACAAATACACTGAATTACAAAGTACTAGACGTTATCAAAGAATTTAACAGTTATTGTATTATTGAATTCAGTTCAGTCTTCAGTCTTTCGTTGGACCGGATATGAGTATCGCACGCTCGTCGGGATGAAAAGCCACTGCTTTATAGTGGATTGCCAAGCTCCCGGTTAGCCACGGCACCATATGTCCATCCTCTTGCCTGACAGTCTCGAATACAGACCCTTGACCATCGTGTATACTCCCTACTTCTCTTGATATGAAAGCAAGGAAACATCATTACAAGGTGCTGTACGGTTTTAGAGAGTCCATTCCACTACGATGTTCAACTACTATATCCATCTTATTCATCATGTCCAGTATTCACCTCATACTTCTACTATAGGAAAGTCCTAGAACACCTGATCAACTACTTCCCCCGTCTCCAGTTCAAGGCCGTGCGCTTGGACTTGACGTCGCCGAAGCCCATGCTTGGCTCCAGGAGCCCCGACAACCCCGTGGACCCCGAGTTGGACGACGTCCGCGACGACTTGGTGGTGGTACGGTAGAGACTGCTGTTGTTGATGGTGGTCAGCGCGGTGGTCAGCGCCGTATCGGGCTTCTTCTCCTTGGCTGCCTGCGCTGCCGTCACGTAGTGGTTGTACACCAACGACTCGTAGTCGGTGTTAATCTTCAAGAACTCGATCTCCTCCTTGAAGTTGACGCGGTAAAGCTCCACCAACGCGTCATGCGAAGGCTTCATGCTGGGCGCCACCAACTTGCCGTGGAGGTGCAAGCACCGGTTCAAGATCGTGGTCAAGTCGTGGAACAGGTTGCGCAAGAGCCGGATGTTGTACGCGTAGTCGGGCTTGCCGTCGTACCGAGGGTCCAAGAAGAACGTGCGGTACTGGCCCACCCCTCCATTGACTGGTGAGTCCACGGTTCCGGCCAAATGCCTGCTCAAGTCGTTGAGGAGCGACACGTAGTCGGACTTCTCGCGGTACGCCATGTTGATGATGCTCTCCAACTGCACCATCTCGTTGTTCTTGTTGATGATGGTACGGATGGCGTTTTCCAATGGCGACAACCGCACCACGTTCGTGCTCTTGATCTCGCTCCGCTTCATGAGCGTGGGGAACGAAACCACCGTCTCGTATGTTACCTCCTCAGTCCAGAGATCAAACACCGACGTGGATCCAGGAATCTTCTTGGTCACCGAGAAGAACCGAAGGTTCTTGTTTCGTGCGTATTGCCTCACTCCAATGGAAGTGTTCAAGATCTTATCGGAGATCTCATTCACAGGCTCCACGGCGTTCACATGCAAGTACCGTCCAGTCTGCACCTTCTTCTTGAGCTCCATGGCATGGGCGTCATCGGTGACGATACGAGCGCCAGGGTACAACTTCAACAACCGTTCGTGGATGGACGTGATGTGCTCAAACGGAAGTCCTTCGTAGATCTGCTCCTTGCCCCGAATGTTCTCGGGGAACCCACCCCCAATGTAGGCCACTCGGTAGAACGAAGGACTCAACTTGTCCGAAGACTCCAAGTCCAAGTAAAGTTTGGCCAACTTCTGGTGCACGTATGCAAACGACTTGAGGTCAAACGTGTGCTCGTTGTAGGCCTCGAGAAGCTCGTTGTAGGTGTCAGTGGCCCTCTCCAAGCTGTTGCCCTTGATGTAGTTTTGCGCTATCATCTTGATGAGCGTCTCCTTTCTCTCGAACGACGTTTGCTCGGGGAACTTGGGCCTGTACGATGCTGGAAGCACCAACTGGTGGTCCCATGTGTAGGTAGATGCCAACAACTCCAAGCTCAACGCAGCCTGAATGAAGTCGTTCTTCTTGATGTTTTCTTCGAACATCAGACTGATGAACGAGTGGAACAACTCCGGCTTGTTGGCATTTTTCAAGTACGCGTTGATGTTCAACTTGTGGAAGGTCCGGTCGTCCTCAAACTCGGGGCCCACGGGCACATGGTTCAAGTCGTTCAACACCTCCAAGAAGCCCGCCAAGTTCAGGATGAACTTCACCATCATGGGATACGCCTCGTCCTCACGATCTAGACGGATGGTGGTCTTGAGCCGCTCAATAAACGAGAGCTGTTCGTTGACCCCAGGCTTGTACGCCGTACGGTAGTACACTTCGTAAAGCCCAATGAGACACTCTTTCTCCACGTCCACGATGGAATCACTAAGAATGTACTCTGACACGATGATCGTCCAGATGATCTTCACACTGACCGTCTGGCACGCGTTATTTCTCTGCAACGCAAACAACATCAAGTCCTGGAGGATCGCGTAGTTATTGCTTATGAACTCCACCTGGTAGCCACCAAACATGGTGAGGTTGAACCGGGTGGTGTCATCGGGCGTGGCCTCCCAAGCCAACGCATCCCACAACTCATTGACAATGTCGGCAACACGATCTCTAATGGAGCCGGTAATCTGGTGACAAGCTTTTCTGGGGATGGTGGAGAGGTGTTCCACTGAAACGGGTGCTAACGTGCACAATTTCAAAAGTGACTTGATGTAGTTTCCCCAAAGCGACCGGTCAAATAAATCAGGTTGGTCCACGCTGGGGATGAAGTGGGCAATCATAAGGACACGAAGAAGCTCCAAAGCCAGCAAGCACCCCTCGGCGATCATGGCGTATGCTGAGAGCCACTTGTCTTCGGGAAAGTACTTGCCCTGTCTCATGAGCTGGATTCCTGACAAAATAGTCAAGATATCCTCATTGAGCCCGTTGTTGGAAGTGCACTTGGTGGGGTCGAAGTAGTCATTCTTGATATCGGTGCCGAACATCAAGTAGAAGCCCTCAGGCCCTGCAGCATCGTGGCCGATCTTGGCCACATACACGAATACTGTGGCCAACTCGACCAACACCTCCACCAACACTTCAGACTCCACCACGGAATCACAGAACAACTCTGGGAACGGGTACTCGCTCTGGAACAACTGCGTGAACACCCGCTTGCTCTTGAAGAAGTCACGGCTCCGCGTGAACTTGTTGTACTTGATAAACGTTCTGGAGACGGCACCCAAATGCTTGGCCAACGAGAAGCAGATAGGCGTGACGGCTGGGTTTTCCAATGTTTCCCGGAGGAGTTCACACACGCAGTTCATCACCGAAGACGCCAAGCGCGTAGCATCGATATCCAATGGGCCCAAGTACACCTCCATGCACCACACCACACACTTACCCACCAAGTCATTCATGGTGTCGATGTTGCGCGAGAGCTTGCAGGCGAAAAGTCTCTGAATAAGGAGCATCTTTGTGAGCACAATATTGTGGTCTTTGGTAGCAGCAATGTTGCGCTTGTCAAACTGCTCGTCGTCAACGCCCAAGCCCCGGATGCCCACGGAATCAATAAATGTCATCACCACATCCAACAACTGCGCTTGGTTGAAGTAATCTTCAAATGCAAGCACAAAGTCGGGCAACTCCATGATAAGTACCTGGTCGTTGATGAGCGCCTGTGACTGGATGTTGACGAAGAACGACGCAGACTTGAAGAGCGACTTCAATGCCCTCATAAAGTGGTCACTTTCGCCTTGTTGGGAGGGGTAGAGTGCTATCTTTATGAGAAGCGCCACGATCCGGCACACCGACCGGGACATGGAGTTCCAGTTGGACTGCGCCTGGGTGAAAATCTCAGAAATCTTGTTCAAAAGGAAAACACCCACCTTGGCTTGGATCTCATTCTCGTTGATAAATGTGTCGAACATGTAGAGATACTGGTCCTGCTTGCCGAAAATGGTGTCCAACAACTGCACAATGGTCTTGAAGGTGATGTCCAAAAGCATTTCGTACTGCGGGTTTCCAGAATTGACCAAGCAGATCTCGGCAATCTTGAAGAATGACGACAAGAGCTCAGGAAAGAACCGCACCATCTGGTAGATGTCCAACTTGCAGAAATCCACCAAAGAGCTGTTAAGCTCGTCGATACCCTGAGGACCAGAGTAGAAGAAACGCTCACACTGAAAGATGTTTTCAATGCACACCTCAGTGTTGTAGTCCTTTCCGATGTATTCGGTGTGGATTTGCACCTGGGCAATGGGCAGTTTTCTGGCGTCAAGACCCCACAAGTCGACCATGTAGAAGTCTTTTCTGTTGTACTCGACCATGCGGCTACCATTGCGGTACATCACTTCACCCGTACCCACAAGCACTCCATTCACGTACAATGTAAGCGCAATGGCATCTTGTCTGAGAGTCTTTTTTCCCGCAACCTTGGCGATTCCGTTGACTTTCACGATCTCTCCAATCACCTCGTTCGAAAGCGTCGACACAAATTGCCATGAAGGCTTTTCGATCTGGTTGGAGGCCTTGGCGAATGTGATGCCGGGGTCATTAGGTGCACTAATTTCCACCGTCAACAAGTCGTCCTTGCCGGTTTCGCCAAGCATGGTAATCTTGCCCATTTTCAAGTAGATACGCTCGTAGTTCTCGGCCAACGGATCAAAGAAAATCGGCTTAATCTTGGCGATTGGGGCGCTCTTACTATCAGTAGCATGGCCGTTTGTAGACGACTTCACATCAAGGTAATCCTCTGATTCCGAGAGCTGGTGCTTGAACTCCTTAACGGAAACCACCAATTTCTCCGCACGAGGATTGACGGCAATTCCCACATTAGAGCCACTGATGATTCTGTCCACAGCCTCACCCCAGCCATTGTTCTCGACTTTGTTGGTGTCGAACTGCTTGGCGGAGAGGTAGGAGCCATACAACTTGATGGAGAACTGGTGCGATGCTCCGGAAGCCAAGGAACCCTGGTTACGGGAGAAGATGCGGGTGATATCGGCCACACCGGCAGCCACACCCTTTTTGACTCTGCTGATTTGCAGAACCTGCACTTCCTTATGGGGCAAATCAACCTCTTCGGTCAACACGGCCACCAAGTACACACGGTTGTTTTCGACCTCGGAAGCCGGGATGTTGCGGAAAAGCGCGGCCGAAATCTTCTCCACAAACACCAAGTCATCCACGGAGTTCGTGTGCACGGCAAACGCCTCGGTTAAGCGCTTCTTGGTGTTCCGGATGTACAAGTAGGCAATCATACCAGCAAAACCGGAGGGCTGGAAACTGGAGGAGCCGCTGACCGACTTGAAGTCGACCAAAATGTGGGATGGTGGCTCGTGCACAAGCTTGCGGTTGCGGGCGGGCTCCAAAACAAAGTCCAGGCGGTTATAGTGGGCGTTTATGGGAAACTTCGGGTACAAGGCACACAACTCCTGGTTCAAGGCCAATTGCGAGGGCGACGCATTGTCCAAGGACACCAAGGCGCCGGAGAAGGCATTCCGGGCCAAGATGGCCTTGTAGCCGGAGATGTCGGTGTTCTTGAAGTCCAAATCGTAGGACTTCTCGTTCAAGCGAGCAGCCTTCAGGGCCAACTTCTTGGGGATCTTGTTCAACAAAAACGTGGCGGTCGCCTTGGCCACCTGCACCTCGTTTGCCGTCAAAGCGTTATGGGTGAGTTTCACGCGGATCTCGTCCAAGCCATGGTAGATCTCCGAGAGCTTGTTGAAAAGCCGGAACTCGCCAATGGAGTACAACGCAAAGATATGCGAGGTCAAGAGGTTCATGGCATACACGATCTCGCTGACCAAGTCTCCGGCAAACGTGAAACTATCGAAGGGCAAGGGCGGAATCACGGCGCGGGCACCCTGCGCCAAGCCGTTGGTGGCCTCGTTGTACCGCACCTCCAGCTGCTTCAACGTGGGCGCCAACGTCTCCCCCACATTCACATTGTTGTAGTCGTCCGCCACTTGCATCAAGTTGAGTGGAAGCTCCTCAATCACCTTGACGTACTTCAAGGGGAACACCACCACCTGGATGTTCAACCCGGGCAAGTCGTCCAAGTTCACCGAGTGGATGGTGAAGTCATGGGGGAAGGGGCGGGTCAACGAGTAGCCACGTGCCCACTTGTCGTCCTTGGTTTCAAAAATGTACACTTCGTCTCCGGAGTAGAGGTTTTTGAAATTGTCGTTCTTCAACGTGGGGTGCTTGTCAAAGGGGAGGAACGGCTTGAAGAGCCTTCCGTGGAGGAACCGCTCGGTAGGGGTCCACGTCATGAAGAGAATGGGAGGTAGAGGTTTCCGGGGGCGAGAGGGGTGTCTAGATCTGGCTGTTTTGGGCAGATGGGACAGGTGGGGGAAAAGAACAGGGGTAGCGGGTGGGCTTAGCGGCGGCGTTGCCGTGTGGGCGCACCGCCCCTGCATATTGATATCCGGCATGTAGGCGCGGGCCCTGCATCGCGTATGCATTTTTCTTCTTTGTCCCAAACGGGCATTTTTTTGCATCATTTATGACTACAGCCATAAACTGCGCCGGCCGAAACACGGGGAAAAAACGGGGTCAGTGTGGATGAGGGTCAGCTTCTGGTCCTGATATTGAATCAGAGACCGATAAAAGTACACAGAAAGAGAGGGTCACTCTGCTCGTGCACCATTTCTGGTCATCTCCGAGTCCATTGTCCTGCATGCGACCCGCGGACCGAAGACAATATCAGATGCCCATCTTGGAAGTGACCATGTGATGACAGTCAGGGCATCACCCATAAACAAGCTCTTAAACAGCACACATTAACAAGCACACATTAAACAGCACACATTAAACAGCACACATTAAACAGCACACATTAAACAGCACATCCTAACCAGCATCACGCAATCATGTGAGCAAGCTTATGCGCCACGTCCCTCACGCTCCTCATGTTGTACTCTCGCCCGCCATCCCACACGTAAATGTCGTGTTCTCGGCGCCCACTGTCAAAGTCCAACGTCTCAAGGTGCAGAAAACTGGAGCCCTTAATGAGCCGGTGTCCAATGTAGAGAATGGCAAACACCATGAGTGCGCCGTAGCTGGCGAAAAAGAACATGGTGTTCCAGTATCCGTCCAAAAACACTACGTACCCCATGGATAGAAGCACAATTGCCGACCCCACCACGCCAAAGATGGCCAGGTACGGCTGCAACGGCGACTTGTACGGGTACGCCTTATCGTCACGTGCCACGGTGTCGGGCCGTTTCTGGAGCCCATAGTAGAACCGCACGTACGAGATGCACATGGCAAACCACACGAACACCCCCGTGGCCGAGATCACGCTCGTCAAGTTCTGAAACACCACCGTAGACTGCCGCGTCACACACGTATACGAGAGAAGCGCGGGGAGAATGGATATCAGCACGGCATAGTAGGGCGTGCCGAAGCGGTTACACCGCTTGAGGAAGCTGGGCGCCATATCCTGGAGTGCCAACGAAAACGCCGTCCGCGACGACACGTAGAGGTGCGAGTTGCCGCATGAGAGGGCAAAGATGAACAAGCAGATGTTGCCCACCACGCTCCAACTGCATAGTCCTGCGCTCTGGAACGCCACGACCCACGGGCTCTGGAACCCACTGCCGAGTGCGTCGTATGCAGACATGCGGTACGTGCACTTACTCCCGCCCACGTACTGGACCACACGGTTGCTGCTAAGTTGATCAGGGGCAACCGCCATGGTGCCGCTATAGTAGCGGAGTAGCCGAGGATCACCTGCGTACAAGTTCAACGACACCATGAACAGCGCCAAGCAGTAGAAGATCAAGATGCGCCAGAACACGCGTTTGGTGGCCGACGGGAGCGCCTTGCGGGGGTCCTTGGCCTCGCACGCGGCGATACACACAATCTCCGTGCCGCTATAGGCGTAGGCGGCGATGTTGATGGCGGTCAAAAGCGAGAGAAAGCGGCCCAAGTTGCCGCCTATAGCGCGGGGCGAATCATCTAGTCCCGTGCTGGAGAGATCGAACGAAGGCCGGAAGAGCCCGAAGATGATGTTCTGGTCAAAGTCCGATCGCTTGTACTGCCAATACTTGAACCCGTTCACGCCCTGGTCGCCCATACCGCCTCGGTTGATAACGATCATGACGATGATGCCGCCGAGCGTGACAATCACCTTGAAGAGACTGCACAAGTACTCAATCTCGCCAAAGATCAGCACCGGGATCATGTTAGACACAAAACACACCACCAAGAACAATGTGGTGAAGCCGGCCGTGGAGCCTGCGTTCAGACCGATTTTGGTGTCGGGAAAAGAGCTCAAAATGATGATTGAAGCCACGACCTCGCCCGCAAGGCCCAACGAAAAGCTGAAAAAGTAGAGCCAGCCAGTGGCAAACCCAAACGACTCGTCCACAAACCGCGAGCTGAGCCCCGAAACGCCGTCCACCACCGAAACAAACGTCACCATTTCGCAGAACGAGTTGACCGTGGCCAACACCAAAAGCCCCACCAACAAAAACGCCAAAACCGTGCCGAACCCGCCGGCCATGGAGAGTGCTTTGCCGCTATTCAAGTAGAGCCCTACGCCGAGCGTGCCGCCTAACGAGATCATCTGGAGATGGCGTACCTTGAGGCTTCGGTGGAGATAGTGGCTTTTGCTTCCTGTTCCGAGCGAGAACTTGCCGAGGCGCCGCTTGGAACTGGCCCGTGCCGACCCGAGCGGGCGCTTGGGCTCGCCCGCCTCGGAAACCTTGCTCTCGAGGTTTTTTTCGTGGAACTCCTGGAACTCATGTGCGTCGAGCACCTGGAGCGGCTTCGGCCCTGCACCCAGCCCGCCCGCCATCTTGTCTGCAATCCGCTGGTTCAACTTGGTGAGCTCCACAAATTGGCTGTACTCGTCGAGGCCCGAGATGCCAAACGTAGACCCTGTATCACCGCGGTCACGTGCCGCCGCCTCGTACCACGCCACGTACGGGAACTTGTTGGCGGAGTTGGCCTGGAACTCGTGCAAGTCTTCCCGTGACGCTAGCGCCGCCATGATCTGGCTATCTAGCAGTAGCGACGCCTGGTCCCAGTCCTTGGAGACGCCAAGGTCCGTTCCTGTATCTAGACTCAGCAGGAACGTGGATTTGGAGGAGTTCCTGGAGCCTGAAAACGGCTTGATTTTCGGGAAAAACCGCCCTGGGAAAAGCTGCGCTTGGTTTCGTAGAGGGGGCTCTTGGCTCCTTGAATGCCTGCTCTTAGAGCCATCTGCTGGTTCCTTTCTCTGTCTGTTTTGGTACTCTTGAAAGATCTGCTGGATTCCGCCATCCGTATTAAGAGACCCTGAATCCGATGAACCCTGTTCCAAGTCTGTGTTATCGCTGATTGGCTTGTGGAAAGGGTTGGTTTGCTTATGAAAAGGGCTTGTGACATTGTCATTAAGGGGGGATGCGCCTAGGTCCACGGAAGCGGTTCTCTCTATGAGCCGCGCATCTGCAGGCTCGATCTTGGGAAATAGCTCCGCCGGTAGTTCCGAGTCTGGGGTGCCCATGTCATTAGGGGTAGGCGGGAGAGTTGAGATGTGTTGAGCACACGTGACGCGTCACGTGCCGGTTCACGTGACCGAGTACGAGAGGAGAGGTTTGCACTCCCGACAGCAGAGTACGAGGAGACGTTATCACCCCGACCTTCTACGGGCTAGACAAATTTTATTCACACTTTATGGCCTCACAAAGTGCAACTAAAATTCGCGTCAGAAACCCAAGGTGGAACGGTAACGACACTGTGCCCCAGTGTGTGAGCAAGCCCATCAGGCACTGGAGCGAACGGCCCAAAAATTGCAATATTAGAATGTCATCGATGATGACGTTTCAGCTGTTACACTGAAAAGAACAGATACTACACTTGATCTAAGCCAAATGGCAAAGAGATTTGGCCGGAAAAAAAGGTTCAAGGGGACCGCGCGCTTATATAGGCGTGGGAGTTCCGGGTAACCGGTCAAAAGATCCGTACACCAAGATCCGTACACCAACACCCGTACACCAACACCTGGCAACGCCACCTGGCAACGCCACCGACCGCAGCCCAGCACCTACATGCGGCAAGTTCCACCGGTTTGAACGCCTCCAGGAGATCACCCGGAATGCGGGCGAAAGGTGAAGGAAGCGTGCGTGCATAGAGGCGGCGTGTATGGGAGGCTGATTGTGGTGGCAACGGGAACACGGGCGCCAGGGGCGGCCAATGAAAGCAGCAGGAGAGCGGGAGTGCACACAAGGAAGGTTCCATGGGCCTCGATGGAATTCGATGGAATTCGAGGGAATTCGCGGGAAACCGCGGCGGTACGGGTGTGGGCCCATAGATTGCAGGGAGCCTGCATGGGCGGCGCGTGGGGCCGCGCGCAACCTGTGTGCGTCCGAAAAGGGCAGCTGCGCGAGCCGCACGTCTCATCGCGCTCCACGCTAAGATTTTCAGCCCAAAACGTTAAATAGTGCTCTCGCTCCCGCTTTTCCCAGCCATCATCATGCTGTTCCGCAACCCAAAGTACAACAGAAAATCAGCCAGAACTTCGCACAGAACCGCGCCTGCCTTCTCCAGAAGCGCCGCCGCCTTCCGTTCCAACAGGCCCCACCCCAGGAGCCGTCAGTACAGAAGCAGACCTGACGACAGATACTACCCTAGGTACACGCCAAGCAACGCAAGATACAACCCAAGCAACGCAAGATACAACCCAAGCAACCCAAGATACAACCCAAGGAGTGAGCAGAGGCACGAGGCCAGATACGAAAATCCAAGGTATGGCAACAGAAGATACGCCAAGTACCCCTACACTCAGGCATCCGGCGAGGTGTTTATCGAGGAGCCTTTGACGGAGTCCGACAACGAGGACTCTGAAAGCGAATACGACGGATTTGCCCCTTCCGACAACGACGCGCAGGAGGAGGTGTACGACTTTGATCTCGACGAGAACGACCACGAAAGCTACGATGAATACGACGAATTCAACGACGAAGACGGTTTCTTCGACGACGAGGGCAACTATTATGCCAACGAAGACTTTTACAGCGAGTCCGAATCTGACTATGACGAGATTTATGTCATGGACGACTCCAACGAGGTCGACATGAACGATGCCTTGGAGAACGAGGCCATGGACGCCATGCTTGTTGAGGGTGTCTTGAGAGACGTCAACGACGACTTGGTGAGATATTACGAATTCGACCGTGAGTCCGACTCTGACTCTGACATGGAGGAGGAAATCTTGTTGCTCTCTGCGCCGGAGTCCGACTCCGACTCCGACTCCGACATTGACAAGGAAATCATCATTTACCCAGCAGTCGAGTCTGAAAGCGAGTCATCTGAATCCGAGTCCGACTCCGAGTCATCTCAATCGGAATCCGAGTCTTCCTCTTCCTCTTCTTCCTCTTCCTCTTCTTCCTCTTCCTCTTCTGAGTCCGAGTCCTCGTGTGACTCCGACTGTGAGTGTGACTCCGAGTCCGACACTTCGTCTTCAGACTCCGAGTCCATCACCGACATCGAGATCGAAGACGACTCCGAAATCGATATCGACTCCGAGGAAGAGTTGGACCAGCTCAAACAGGCATTGGCGCAGATCGGCGACGCCAGCGACGTCGACGTGTGCAGCTCGTCCGACGAAGAGGCCATCGACATTGACCTCTCGTCCGACTCGTCCGACGACGAGGGCGTCACCATCTACAAGCACCGGTTCGACTTGCCCGACCGGTACGACAGCGACAACGACTCCACGGACGAGGACTTGCTTCTTGCACACGACTCGGACGACGAGCTCCAAGACGAGCCCGAGTACCAGATCATCGACTTGAGCAAGGACTTGAAGGACTCCAAGGACTGCGAGTTGGTGGAGCTCGACGACCACACATACAAGTTGACGCTCCGGTTTCCCTCGCTCAACAAGGAGGACTTGAGAATCAACTTCTTGAAGAACGAGAACGAGTTGATCATCAACGGCAAGTTCAACTTTACCTCCGAGAGCGACGACGAGGACTCCGAGGCAGCCGGCCCTGAATCCGACTCTTCCGACTCTGCATCCGACTCTTCCGACTCTGAATCCGAATCGTCCGACTCTGAATCCGACTCGTCCGACTCTGAATCGTCCGACTCTTCCTCTTCCTCCGACTCTTCCTCGGACTCGGACTCCGAGGAACTTGCTGAGGACGCCGAGGCACTCATCAAAGAGTTCCGCAACCAGGAGATCCAGTTCGAAAAGAGATTCCAGTTCGAAAAGGCGGTCAAGTTCGACCAGATCAAGGCGTCGTTCTTGACCAACGGCGAGCTCGAGTTGATCATCCCCAACGAGGGCACCGCCGTGGACCACCACGCCAACTCTGTGCCCATCCAGATTGCAGGCCAGCCGGAGATGGTCAGAAGCATCGAAGACTCGGAGGAAGCCACGGAAAAGGCTCAGGCAGCCGCAGAGGCTCTTGCCGACGCCGTGTCCAAGGATGCGTCCTTGCGCGACGTTGAAATGGCCAACTAGTTGGTCTGTGGCCTCTGGCCTGCAGTTTGCTGCACTTGCATGTCCCCGGACCTTTGTACATTAGGGTATTTTAATAGACCGCCCGCGATGACTATAACCCGATGACGTAGTACAGTTAGGAAGAAAGGAACGATAAAGAGGAACGATAAGATCGGAACAATTAAAGAAAAAGGAAAGAAAGAAAGGAAAAAAAAGAAGAAAAGGAAAAAAAGAAAAGGAAAATATCTAAACTGTATAGCTTGATTTCATGGTGTGTATTCAGTCCAGTAGATCACTACCCCACACCACTTTGATCTAGTAGTTCACCTGGTTACTAACTGATGGTGGTATCAGGAAAGAGGATTAGCTTTCGGCAGTAGATACAGACGTGGTCCAATGAACTGGGCAATATGGAGGTTACGACTCAAGAGCTACTCCAGGTGACTAGTACACTACACTACCATGTGCATTAAACATTCAATGTCCTTCAATTGGTGAACATTCATGTCCTTCCATTGGTGAACATTCATGTCCTTCCATTGGTGCAAGTACCCAGGAAGTATTGTAGGGGTAAAATTATATTCCTTCTATGAAATATGGATTTTATAAATAGGTTATAATTATCTCTAAAATAGTATTATCTTTATTAAGAATATAATGCATTATTAAAACAGGTCAAATTTATTAAGTAAAAAGACCGTGGGTTAGTTTATTAGGGACAGAGTGGTCCAATAATGGGTATCTAAATTGAAGCTTGCTGCACTCGAATTAACTTTATAGGTTAATATCATATATATGATAAAATTTATAGGGTGATATTATAAATAGTATGTTTTATTATACACAAGGCTTAAACTATCTTTTAAGATATAAGACTTTTAAATATAAGATATTTTATTTAATAAGTACATGATATTTGTTAGATTCTTTGATTTGGTACTTTGTCAATCAGTGTATTTTTCGTTGATGCCTCCAAGGGGGATCCCGGGGTCTATATATAGGCGACCCGCTACGGCGTTCGGCTGTTCGAGTGCCGTAGTGGAGCTCGTTCCACTCCCATGTCTCCCTTCTAGATTCCAGAAGGGAATCTTGTAGAAGATTCTCGAACAGCGTGGCTTTATCTGATATGTGAGTGAGAACAGTCGAGAGAAAAGAAAGAAAGCCAGACTCGTCTGGTGGACTGAACTGATCTTTGGCGGTTCCGCCTCCAGCTGCGACGCAAGTCTCAGCACCCGGGAGTAGCTTTGCTTCGAACTATGGATGGCCTCGCGTATTTACGCTGAAGTCTCCCGAGCAAGGTGAAACAGTGGATTATCCCAAAAACCTAGATCATTTCGATCTATTTGCTACGAGTCAGTGGATCATACAAATAACTTTAAAATATCTGGTCCTGCCAGTAGTCATGCTTGTCAAAGATTAAGCCATGCATTAGCATTATACAGTGAAACTGCGAATGCTCATTAAATCAGTATCGTTTATTGATAGTACCCTGCTAATTGGCATACGCCTGGCAATTCTAGAGCTAACATGCTTAATACCATCGGGTCTAATATTATTTATTTTACATTTAACTTAATATCAGATTGTATTCAAACTCTTAAAGAGGATAATATATTTAAATTGGCAACTGTTATAACTTATCAGCTATAGCTTTCATAGGATCAGATTTCGTAACCTCCGGCTTGATTAATGACTCAAGGTAATATCATAAAGATGTAATACCCTCATGTTTTTATTGATTATTTTATGCCCCTATGAGAAATGGGTAGGTGTAGCCTTCGTAGATAAATATAGGGATGACACTTACTGCAGATACATGGAGATAAGATGAAAAGAGGATGTCAATTTGAAGTTTTCAGTAAATACTGAAGGCCAGAGGCATAAGACCCAGGAGGCAAGACCTCGGCATTGCAATTACAAAGTTCATTCAAAGATTTCTATAAAACTGCGTGTACACTGATACAAACATTAATAATTCTAAATTGTAACATTCTTGTAATAGCTAGCCACAGATAATATATTAAACCAGTAATCATTAATATTCAGTATAGAATTGATTATTAATAATATAGCATATTTAGAATTGATTTTCTTAATTCATTAACTGTCATTATTCCATTAATATTATAATAACTTAAATCTAAAGGTATAAACATACATTATTAATGGACACCCAGATCATCATCCACCCATTGTCAGGGTCTCTACTATCCCACATACGTCAATGAATTTCGCCCAAGGATCCTCACAATAAGACCGCCGTTTATCAGTCTTATTACCTTAATAATATTTATTAAACTACACCGGGCAGATATCACTTATTATACTTACTATTACTAGTATGCAAGCTATGTTTTTGGTAAACAGTCGCACATTTATTTTGCCGAGTTCAAAGTAGTTGAACTGAACTTTAGATGGATTACAGCACTATAAAGATAATGCTGATAAATTAGGTAAAATATATTCTTTAGTGTAGATAGAGCTAATAATCTAAAAGAGTTAGATAAAATCCCTGAGAATGCTGGTAGATCTGATTCATATTATAGAAATAGAACAATAGAATGGTAGAATACTACTTGGTATTAGATATGCTGATGATTTACTTATAGGAGTAAAATGTAAAGAAATGGCTGAATAAATAAGAAATTAATTGATTCCTTAGTATTCGTTTTCACTTAGATTTATAATTTTATCCTTTAAAGAAACACAATTTCATTTTCTCGTTTCAGTAGACAGCAAATTTCTCATTTTTTCTTAAATGTACTTGAGCAGCGTAGGCTCCAATCAGTCCGGTAGAGTCCATGGTAGATCCACATACTAGAGACTTACTGATACTGTACTAGATACTGTTAGTATACTATTACTTGGTACTGTACTAGAGACTTACTGATACTACTAGATACTGTTAGTATAGTATTACTTGGTACTGTACTAGACACTTACTGATACTGTACTAGATACTGTTAGTACACTATTACTTGGTACTGTACTAGAGACTTACTGATACTACTAGATACTGTTAGTATACTATTACTTGGTACTGTACTAGACACTATACTACAGACTATTGGTGCTTTTACTGATACTATGAGTTATCCACTAGACCCTGCATCAGCTTCCTCGGCTCAAAGGAATGCCAAATCAACACCCACGAAGCTAGTGACCGTGACGTACACGGCTTACACTCGCCTTTTCGTGTTTCCAGATTTATCCGAAACCATTACGATTACCTTACTCGAGAATACAACATTTATTGATGTCCCAACTTAACGAGAGAATGTGACGAAAGGAAACGCCACTATTCGATACGTGCAGAGACCGAAGCAGCTAGCAAGTCACGGACAACGATATTATTACTCATCAAGGTTAGAGATCAAAATCACAAGCCTATTGGAAGACTTTTCCTGTTAAATGATACCATTTGAAGACCACTACCAGGGGGTCTAGACATGAATCAGACATTCCGGCCGACATTCCGCGGAGCAGAGTCTGAGTGAAAGGACACAACTCCATTAAATACGATACTACAGTCAAGATATCTATCTAGTATCCCTGACCGCGAGTTCCTACTAGAGTAGCCGATCAGGAAGAGTAATCCCAACGAGCCTTATAGTTCGACGATCCTAATATTGATAAGCAGGAAGCTCACCCTATACGATACAGGCTGAGCCCAGGTCGCATAATACTTCTAACATTTTTAATTCTAACATTTTTAATTCTAACATTTTTAATTCTAACATTTTTAATTCTAACATTTTTGTGTCATGAAATCAATAATTGTCATGAAATCAAGTATTGTCGACACATCAGTGATGCTGTGCCATTCAACACTGTTGCATACATTCAAAATAGCACCACTTTCCCCGTATTTAGACCCGGTTCCCTGATACTTGTACTACTTATGCATTTGCTGAAATGTGACGGGTTGAATACGTGAGATCAAAGGCCACTAGAGTCCGCTCTGGTTTGAGCATAACAAAGGGAGGTCATCAGGAAATTCCATGTATAGTTAGATACAGGTAAGAAAGATGACAAGTGATTACTGGAGATCCACGTTTTCAGATTTATTGACCAACATTACCGTTCCAGTTTATAAGGTTTTCGTAGCGCACTGTTGAATGCTTTTGCATGAGGGTCGCGGAAACCCGAAAAGACGCGGACTGCTATCACAAGGATTAATCGCCTCATCATAAACTGATAATCAGTGTGATTGGAAAGATGACGTAAGCGACTGCTTCTCCCATAATGGTCTGCGTTATTAACTCCACCATCTAGAGCTCTATCAACTCACGCTATTAGAACTATACTAACTATACTATACTAACTATAGTATAACGTTAAGGTGAGTGATATAAGATAAAAAAAAATCTTATTCAGATGTAGGTAATAGATAAAAATCTAGCCATGGAACTGGAGCCGGCGATAAGCGTCACAACGGCCACATTGATATTAATCAACTCTTATATAGAGCAGCAGTGGGGAATCTTTGACAATGGTCTAACGACTGATCAAATTACCTACGAGAAGGATATTAAATATATAATATGCCGCCTTTGGCGGAATATAAAAAAATAATAAAAGATTAACTATAAACTTCTAAATAATAGTAATAATTATACTAATTATGAAAGAGTCCTAACTAAAATATGTGCCAGCAGCATTAAAGTATTCGTATGTGGAGCTAATAATTCTATAGTATTAAAGTCTACAGCATGAAATAAAGATAAAGTTGTACCAATAAAAATTACAAATAAAGCATCTCCCATTACTATAACTATAGTATAATTATAGTATAACTATACTATACTAACTATACTAACTATACTAACTATACTAACTATACTAACTATACTAACTATACTAACTATACTATACCAACTATACTAACTATACTATACTAACTATACTAAATATAGCTATAGTATAACTATACTAACTATACTAACTATACTAACTATACTAACTATACTAACTATACTAACTATACTAACTATACTAACTATACTATACTAACTATAGTATGTTAGACCTCCGATGGGTAGCGCACTACCATCAGGATCAGAAGCCTACGCTGCTCGATCAGAGAGGAATGTCAGACACCCGAAAGACGGAAAGGCACGGTCCATGGCCTGATGGCCTGACTAACCTTTCCCCACACTTCCAGAAGAATCACATGGGAGTGGGGAACGATAATGAACTAGGATTAGAGCAGTTATTCACTATCCCTTATTCTTCGCATCAAAATGACTGAGGCACTCAGAAGCAGCGAAAGTGATCATTGGACCCCTCGAGGGCAATAGACTTCAAACGTCCCGCTGAGATGTGGGGACAACATATACCACTCCCTGCCTCTCTGAGAAGATTAAAGTTTGGGTCGCTAGTGTATGCTACGATACCGACCCCTGGAGTTGACTCCAAGTTCAGTGCTAGGGCCGTGCCATTGAAAGGGTACTGTCGAACCTCTCTAAGTGCTTTAGTATGAAAGACTTAGGAACACCGAAGAAGTTCTTGGGAATGAACTGGAAGTCGGGGACGAAACCATTGGTTTGAATCTAGATGGATTGAGGGAAGATATTCCTCATGTGAAGGCACAAGACTGTTCAGTGTGTGCTACAATGCAGGCAGTGAATCATCGACCAAAGACATCTACGTCGGCCGCACCCGAACTCTACAGGGAATACGCTCGAAGAAATGGTCTCCCTCTTACCCATCAATAAGATGGAGAGTCGAGGCTGGGGTTTAGACCCCCGATGGGCAGTGCACTACCATCAGGATCAGAAGCCTACGCTGCTCGAGAATCTACCAGAGGGAATCTTCCAGAGGGAATCTTCCAGAGGGAATCTTCCAGAGGGAATCCTCCAGAGGGAGACAGTGGGGAACGAGCCCCACTTCGGCCTTCGAAGACCTCAAGCTATCGCCTGAGTGTCCCTCTCCAATCTTCGACCCGTCGCTCCCCATCCAAATCCATGGATGCCTCAATTTTGCAGCCGCCGCGGTACTTCTCCAACCCAGTTACCCAAACAAGGGTACCCTGTGGAACATCGGTCACAGAAATTCGACGTTCACAAAGATTGCGATATTCATGTCAAAGAATTGGGCGATCAAGTTTCATGCCAGAAATTTCGGCCGATCCTTTACCATATTGTGAGATCAAAAATCCATCTCCCAAATTTTGACCAACAAACCGTACGCACGACAGAACCACTTGATCCCGGTTACAACGGTGGATGCTGCGGATTCTTCACTACCGTTTCAGGTCCTTTATGCACCTGGTTCACCAATGTGCTTGCAGACCACTTATCCCGCAACCCGACGTTCACTCCCGACGTTTCCAGTCCAGCCGGGGCCCCTCTCCGTGGCATCGATCCATCCGGATACGCCAAAATTTGTGACGGATATGCGGAGGACCCGTTTTTCGGCCCCATTCATAAAGCCCTTTGACACTGTTCGGCCCCGTTCATAAAGCCCTTTGACACGGTTCGGCACCAGCAGTCAAGCCAGGGTACTCCATCGATGAGAACACCGCTCCTTTATGAGGGTGATTGTCTATGTATCCTCGCTACGTCTGGCAATTTCTCCATCAGACTCACTGTTCACCAACGTTTGCTCACCAGGGGTAAACGTTTGCTCACCAGGGTTAAACGTTGGCTCAGAGCTATACTGCCAAATTACGCGTTCCCACGGATGAAAATGACCCTTACGAAATACGTGGGGCGAAGATTGCCTTAAGACCAATCCTAATACATCGCGCCCGCCGGGTTACTTCAACAACCTGACCCACCTAAGGCCATGGACCGACATTGCTACGGACCTTATTACCGGTTTCCCACCGGCAACCTTTCGGAACCAAACGGCAACGCGATTCTTACTATAGTCGACAATTCTCGAACCGGGTCCATCTCTACCCTGCTGTCTACCTTCTCAGCCGAAGATATGATTGACACTATCATGAATACTTTCCCCTCCACGGGGTTCCGTCTTCCATCCAGTCGGCACTAACTACTCGGGATAATTCCACCTCCGGTCACGTCACCAACAATCCAACGGACGCGTGGAAATCGAAACAAGTTGATTGTACCTCCGGCTCTATGTCCAAAACCAAGACTGGCCGTCCTTCCTAGCCGCCCTTCCTAGCCGCCCTCCTAGCCGCGAGAGTATGTGCTTAACGCAACTACGTCGCTTTAGGAAAAGCACCATTAATAGACCGCGCACATCCCAAACACCAACCAGTTCGACTTCCCGTCCCAAGCGCCTATCATCGCGGGCCTTTGGCAGAACACTAGACCGCATTCTAGACACGGCACTCGCAGCACATCAGCATCCAAAAGCCAAGACCTACTACGACACTAAACACAAGGATGAGATTCGAGGAGGGCCCAAGTCTACGTGGAATCGACTTAGCAGGACTCCCAGGTCAGATCCTCAGCTCTACCCAACTCCGTTCCAAGTTCCCTACGAAATCGCCATAGTGTCACCAGTCAATTACGAGCTAGTGATGCCACGAAATTTCAAGGGCAGTAATGTGTTTCACAGCCAATTAGGTAACAGAAAAGGGTCCCTGACGAATACTTCACTCCCCTACCAACATCAGCCTCAAAACCTATGGCGACGGATCCCAAATGGTCGATTACCGAAATCTTGGGACACCGGAAGCGCCGTGGGTATAGGTTATCTGTACGTTGCCGGTCCTCGAGTTCCCAGACGGCGAAATCATCGAGGTCAGAGCCCGATGTTCAGACAACCGCAAAGAATCTAACAGTATTCGTTCTTAGTGGTCGTTCTTTGGTATTCGTGGGTAATAGTTCGGGTTATATTGTGATTTTTTGTATATTATTAAAGTAAAAGTAGCCACCAACTGTTACCATCATTTTTATTTATGTTGCTAGTGCTTTGGAGCAATGAGAGTGTTTCCGTACTCCTAGATAGCTGCTTCTGACAGTTCTGGAACTTCTCACGTTCCTCTTAATGCGTTTTTGAATATAATCCAAGTGCTAAACTGAAGATTAAGAAAGGGTTGCAGGCCGCTAACAGTTTTAGAATTGGTTGAATGACATCCAAACAACTTCAGTATAAGTCGCAGTCAATGGATACATTTGGTTGGCAGTATGCTTAAGAACTCGGATTTTCAAATAGTGATCAA
>NKZV01000949.1:0-22874 GCA_002370175.1 Metschnikowia colocasiae
TCCACCTGTCATGGCAAAGCCAAATGTCAAGCAGCTACTTATTTTTGGAATATTGGTTAAAGTTGAGTATCCTGGAACATTAGGAACAGCGAGTGTCTTCATATCCCAGCCCTTTTGTCTGTCATCCTTAAGTATCCTAGGACACAATGTATATCCACAATCGAAAACGATCTGAGTGTTTTTGCTTGGATCACCAAGCCCGCAAAGCATGATCAAATAGACGTGAAAGAAGCTTAATGATTTACATACCTACATGTTGGCCTGAAAGACGTATTTAAGTAACATAGGTTTTTGCGAAGAAAACGCATTGACAGGGTCGATACGTAGTTGATTTTCTTAAATCAAAACCACATCAGGCGCAGTTGGCTTATTTTCACCAGATTTAGTTGGTGGGTGTAAGTCGATCAGTCCTATTGGCAATTCTTTAAACCCATAATCACCTTTCAAATATGACTTGGTCTCTTTGTCATAGGGTAACACGGAAAGTGTTACCTCAACACAAGATGAGGATTCCTTCTCTGCATCAATCGTGTTGTAAGTGGTGTCAGGGACCGGACATGAATACAAGTTTTTAGGTTCAATAACTTGTCGTGTAAACGCATCTACTTTAAGCTCAACACTCGGAATCCAAATTTGACTTCGCCACCTTTCAGATATTTGGGTCAATAACCCTCTGCGTTGTATGAAGACCTCAACAGGTGAGAGACTGTTGTCGTTTGACCATAATAATTCATACTTAAATCTGCCCGCTGTTTTGGAAGAGAGTGGTCTCAAGGTGCCACTAACGTTTGCAAAAAGGACCAATGGGACTTGGTATTCCCAATCAAACTGACGATGGAAACCCGTGTCGTTTTTTGGATGATATTGACCTTCCAAAACGGACCCTTTTTTCCTGTCGAAACGTAAGACGTATATTGGTACCTCCACGCATGACATGTCATAAAACGTATTTACCGCGTCTGGTTCACGAGACTGCGAACACGAATAGAACGGGAAACCTATAATTCTGTTCTCGGCATTGAAATAGAAATAATCGGACAGAGTACTCCGCTCCATCAAAATATCAAACAGTTTTGATAGGAAGCCTTCCGACGTCTTAATTTGCCCGTTCTTAACATTCACCTCGGCTGGGTGATCCGAAACTTTTCCAAATTTGAAAAACTTGTTATCCCCTGATTCCGCCTTTATGAGAGGCAAAAGTGTGCCATTCAATTCTGCAAAGAGCCCCAATGGGTGGGCCGAGTCTGCCCAGGCAGCGGCAGCCACAAGAGATGCCAGGATCACGTGAGTAACTTTCATTGATATTTCTGAAGACCTACAACGAGGATTGGCTGCCTTTTTATAGACTTGCTAGGAATTGATGAATTGTTGGCTCCTCAGAATAATCGTCCAAACCTGACGCATTCTCTTCGGAATAATGACTAGAATGATAGGAAACAGTCATACCTATGCAAACACCCTGCACACTTAAGAACCCATAGTATTTCCTAGTCCCAATATTCAATCTCAAATTATGTCCTGATTGGCTTTTCACTCCCGTTAACCATCTGCTACCTTAATCTTGTCACTCTGTAATCAGTCAGTTACCTTCATCTTCTCGTTCTGTAATCAAGAGTTAACTTTTCCCCAACCACTCACCTTCTCTATTGAACAACATCGAAGTTCTGTCAGTAGTCGCAACCGTCCCGCATGACTAGCGCTCAAAATGCAGTGCAATGTGAAAGGTCAGTCACGCGCATGATCAAAGCACTCATCCATGTCAACACAGTGAGACGCCGTCTTTTTTATTCTTGTGCCTAGGTGCACAACACTAGAGTTCGAGTGAGGGTCAGTGCAACGGCTGCAAAAAAATTGCAGCACCACAATTTCACACATGATCTCCCACCGCATTACTCACTGTGAACCCATTACTCACTGTGGTCCTAAGTGGCTTGACCAACTTTGATCGGACGGAAAACTGTATTTTCCACTTGGTTGTTAGAATCGAACAGTGTCCACAGGCTGTTGTTCTTATGATGGACGTCTTCCTTACGTCCTTAATTTATCATGGTATCCATTGAACCTAGAATAGTCGAGGAACTGTTAATCCAAGGGAGGAAAACACCCTTCTTGTTAATTATCAGACTGATGTTTATTGAGTGTGACTTGATTCTAATCCTTGTTATCCTCAATGGTTCCGAGAGAACTCCTGGTTACAAACACGAGGAATAGCTCCCTCTTTTATATGCGCCATCAGCCACATAATAGACGAGAATTAGACGAGTAGGATTATCTCCAACGTGGCCTCTTCTCATCGTCCAGCATTGTTTCACCTGCGTGCGGTGATTGGGAACATGCAGGAACTCATTCCTCTTGTTCACGATTCAGCACACGTCAACACTTCTTTTATACACTGGAGGTGTGGTCCTGTATGTTCATGAAACATACGTACATAATATGCTGGTCTAGCTCGCCCCGGGGTACTTTGCATCTCAGTATCCCGATCCGCTTAATGTCAGACATGAGATCTACCGGTATTAGTACAGGGCGTAAGAATATAGTCCGAATACAATAGGCAGTCTTGCATCCTGGCGAGGCTAAAGCTACATGTTCGGCACTACAAAGTACCGACAACGGAGCAATCAACAGCAAGGGAGCCGAACGGGGAGCTACAAAAACGGAGCTAAGCGACAAAAGAAAATAAAAAAGGTGTGTTACTGGAGAAGCCGGTAAAGGATGACGGCAATTATACAAGGGCTCCAAGGCCCAGTTCTTGAAAATCCAAGAACTCCATTACTTAACAATTTATACTAAACCAATATGGCTCCATTTTAGCCCCATCAACGATAAACTTTAATAATATCTGATCGGGTGAGCTCCTACTAAGACAGTAGCCATTCCGGGTATATCAGAATACCTCAGCATACCGCTTAGTGACATCGTTTCTGGAAACGATCCATCGATTGACAAGCTTTTAGAAGCTTAGACCCCTTGCGAATACGGGCTAGAATGTCGAACAGAAGGTCAAACACATTTACTTTGAATGCTCATTGACCCAGGTCATTTGGGAAGAATCAAAAATTGCAAGAAGTCCTTCAATTAATTACCTTGTGGGAAACCTCGATTGAAAAGTTGAACCGTGTCTACTATTACACAAGAACTCTCTTAATGCATCGAAACCATACCAAGCGAAGACGATATATCGAAAACCCAACCAGTCTTCCTCCACTTACCCCAGATTTTACTGGAAAAGGCATTGCCTATTTCAAACTGTTTTGTCGACAACATTCCTAAAACCGCTCAATTTGCTGCTAATTTGACAGAATAACTTTCGATATTTAACACTTTTCCGCGCATTTAACATGCATGCATACACATGTATCTTTTGCAGCCTAAACTTCGCTCACAGAGTTTTTAACTACAAACCAATGAAGGTTTCTCCGTAAAACCATTTATAGACCGTAGTCAATAAATGATACGCAAAACAAAAAAGGTCTTTGCTTTTGTTCCTTTACGGGTCGTAAGTGGAACACAGATACAAATCTCATAGTTAGGATAAAACTACTTGTTGCAAATTCTCTAGAGGACTAAGCAAAGTCAAGTCAGGTGTCCACACATCTCCGACTAAGACCCTCTTGAAGCTGCATCGAAACCAAAGTATAGGAATTGCTTTGAAGAGTCAATTCCAGGGGCTAATTCTGCAGCAATAGCTCCAGCAGCGTCTCCAACTCACTTTAGCTCGGGCACAGCCCTGACTGCAGATCCCGTAGCTTTGTCAAAAGGCAAGAGGTAGATTTGCACCTCTAAACATGAATCGTATTCATTGCTGGTGGTAATCACATGCAACTTTCCGCTGCTCTGGCAAGAGTAAAAATCAGAGTTTCGAACCCTGCCTTTACTATCCAATTTCAATTTAGCCCGAGGAACACGACGACCAAAGAAAAATCCTTTTTCTTCAACTCCCACGTATCCTGGAGTAGATGTGTCTTTGGTGCTTGCATAATCGTCTTGTAAAGAGAACTCGACTGGGGTGTCCGACGTGCTTTCATACGACAACACACTGCGGTCTGTTCTGAATTCGAAAATCTGATGGCCCGAGAGTGGTACAAGAGAATTGCCGACTTTTGCAAAAAAGGCTCGGGGCGAGTCTAGAGGTACAGAAGGCGACTTTTCCTGGTCATCTTTCTTAGTTGAGTTGAGTTGTTGCTCCTTATCCTTCACAGCAGTTCCCGTGGTCTTGTTGTAAGGCAAGAGGTAGATACTCACCTGACTACAGTTGAAGCGGGGGGTTTCACTGCTCACAATCATGTCTGAAAAGTTGCCTGTGTTTCCGCACTTGTAGAAATGCTTATTTTGAACCTTCATTTCTTCGTCAAACTCAAATTTCTCCTGTGGTTTGGAAACCCCGAACCCGAAAAATCATTGTAGACACCCGCAAACATTTGAGTGGATGTGATGTTGTTGAAAGCGATACCATCTTTCAAGGTAAACTCGACAGCCTCCGCCATGTTTGAATCAGAAAACGCGTTAACCAGAACTTTGTCATTGGCATATATGCCAGAAAGCGGTAAAAAAGATTCATCAACTTTTTCAAAGAATACATATGTGGGCTCTGGAGAAATAGAATTGGAGGTCACGCTTTTGGTTTTATCTTCCCCATTCGCACGGTTTATACTCACAGATGCCCCTTTGAACATGACAGACTCAGTTTTTCTGTCGTAAGGTAAGAGGTAAATATCGACCTCAAAACAATACTCGTTGTCAGACGCGACCAAAAATATCCTGCGCTCATGTCTTTCACGATTCCCACAGGAGTAAAACCGGGAATTTTGTACTCTTTTTTCACTATCCAAATTTAAGCTAATCTTTTGAATAGAAGAGCCGAACACAAATTTGTATCAGTGAAAACCGGCGTACACCGGACCAGATTGCTCATTTCTGAGAGCGTAATTGTCTTCCAAGGTGAACTCTACCGGGATAGGCCCCGGCTTTCCATGGGAGGATATCCCAACTTGACTGGGTTTCGGGTGAGATATGTACAGTTTGTGCCCGAATAGAGGCTCCAAAGTATCAATCACCTTAGTGAAGAAGACGTATGAAGGTTTTTCTGACAGAGATGCTGACTCCATACTTTTCTCATCATCATGATAAGACACTGGCTTTTTCTCATCCACAAACTTTCCATCGATAATAAACGACTTGGCTTCTCTGTCATAAGGCATAAAGTAGATCGCCACTTCCGCGCAGTATCCGTTGATATTCGAGGTAAATATGGTATAGCTATGGCTATCCAGTAACTGGCATGAAAATAAAGTAGCGTTTTGGACCCTCTGCTCACTATCCAAATTTATTTTAACCTTCGAGCTTTGGCCACCGAAATAAAAATAACGCTCATTTATCTCAATATATTCCGGGGTGAGTGCGTGCCTGGTGAGAGCGTAGCCGTCTTGAAACTCGAATTCTGTGGGTACGTTCGGAAGAAGTCCATAATGCAAGTCTTTAGGTCCCCATGATGCGGAAGAGCGGGGACCAAAGAGCGGACGAGCCGGTCATTGATTTTTGCGGCAAAGGCGTATGGACGTTTTGAAGACAGGGAAGGAGAGTTCATGACTTTGCTATCATGATAATGAGTCACAGGTTTTTCATAATCCACAAATTTCCCGTTGACCACGACCGACTTGTATTTCCTGTCGTAAGGCAAAAAGTAGAGGTCCACCTCCGAGCAAAATCCATTAATATTTGAAAGAAGTATGACACGCTTAGAGCTATCTTTCAACTGGCAAGCATAAAAAGGAGCATTCAGGACCCTCAGTTCGCCGTCCATTTCAATCATAACCTTGGTGCTTTGAGGACCGAACTGGAAATAGGGTTCGTGAATCTGAACATATTCCAGAGAAGTCTAACTATTGGTCATAACGTAGCCATCTTCATATTTGAACTCGGTGGGGTTTGTTGGAAAAACTCCATAATACAACCGTTTGGCAGCATTTGTTTCCGAAACAGGTGAACCGAAAAGCGGAAAAAACTGCTCGTGGATTTTGGCAGCAAAGACATACGGATGATTGCCGAAGTTGTCTTCGTCATCTTTTTCCTCACCAACACCCTTCTTAATATCCCCAGGAATAATGTTCTCAACTTCAAAAAGCTCTGATGTTTCATCGCTCTCTGGTACATACAGACCTTTCACAGGGATTCCCCTCACTCTATCATAAGCAGTGAGATATATGTCAATATCGTAACAATCTCGTTCCGAGAATTTCCTGTAAGTAATCAATGTTTCAAAGTATTTGGGGGAATTTTTTGCACGCATAGAATTGATGGTTTTTAACCCTTGAATATTGATCCACAATCAAAGTAGTCTGCGGAGAAGGACCAAAGGCTAAAAATTCTTGGTAACACTGCCAACCCGGGGTTTTTTGTTTCTTTGGTGTTAGCGGATTTCTCTTTATAGGTAAATTTAATCGGGGGATCCCCATTTTTGTCCACCATAAGTGCAGCAAAATCATCAAACATGAAATGAGAGAAAGGCTCAAGTTGACTTTCGATTTTAGCAAAGAACACGTTGGATACCTCGGGCTTGCACACACAGTGGTGGCGACAATAAGTGCCAAAAACAAATGAACTATTCGCATGAGCATTGCTGGTGCTATCCACAGGCAATTATGGCTCCTTTTATGTAATTGACAAAGGAGCAGTCTCGCCACGAAGGAGAAATGAAATACTGTTTTTGAAACAATACCTATGACACCACCCGACTTCCTGCACAAAGCCCATCTTTTTCCGGATAACCTTGGAATTGTAACATGGCATGTAATTGCTGAAACGGCTAGTGTCAAGACATGGTCCATTTCTCTTGAAAAGCACCATTACCACCTCTTCAAATTTCCCAACAAAACTGGTCTTTGGATCTCCAAAGAAAAAAATATGAGAAATCTTTTCTGGCCCTTCTTCCCGGCCCATTCATCTCGTATACTACTTGGTAAAATATCAGTATGCTTTGGTGGAACTTTGGGAGTGCAGTAAGGGTTTAAGCATAGCACACACGGCTTTTATTGAAGACACAACGTATTGCGTATGCACGACGGCCAAACAATTTCAGTTGAATGTAAACCTTCATTACCAGCAGAGCAACCAGCAGAGCAACCAGCAGAGCAACCAGCAGAAGAGGAGTTCGAGGAGAGGGGGGGTTGCCAGTAATGCCAAAGCTGGCTGCCACAACTGGGTTTTATTCACAGTATTATCGAAACTCTGTTCTAACAAAATGGCATTGAAGTAGAGTTTGTGATATCAGTGGGACTCAACAATAGGAGTGTACCAGCAAAAAGTGGCCAACCAGTGGCCAAGCATGATCAAGAGTAGTGTTCGGCACTAACTAAGGGACTCTGAAACGGTAACTGGCTGCATCTGCAGTGGAACTGACCCAGTAGCTGAAAGCGTAGTTTTGTGAAATCGCTGACTGGGCAGTATAAATGACACTGAAATAATAAGCTTTCACAGTCTGAATTTCAAGCCCTGGTGGTGCACACAAGCGCTGCATCCTGATCTTGGGCATCATAGTTGTTGCACTGCGTTACTCTTAACGTTAGAGTATACAGGAACGACAATATCACGTGACTCCAACAACATTTTTAAAGTAGGGAGGAATGTCCTTGTCTGTGGTCATATCGAGTATATGTCCTATACTTTGTGCTGTACTAAGGGTTCACTTAATTCAGATCTGTGTAGATGCTCTCTCAGAAGAGCGACTTCGCCACTCGTAAATAGAGCTAAATTGGCGCTGTGTGATTGATCTAGACGGTCCAATTTGCTGCAGGAATCAGACACTGCAAACATAGCCTCCATCCCATATGCAAACAACAACTGTTTCCACCTGCCAGAATCTGATGTATCTTCACGCATATTCAGGAACATGGAGGACCTCGCGGGATGACTGCAGTTCTGCATGTTCAACAATAGCATCTATTGTCTATTCATTAGCCCGTGAAAGGCTCAGCTGAGACTTAGACGAGCGAATAATTTCAGCCCAATAGGACCGGCAATCCTTGTTTGATTGCATAGAGCAATCTATTTTCTCCTGATTGGAGGTGTAGCGATGATCGAAAAGGCGTTGAAGACCCAGACTGTTGAAAATTGGAAGTTCCAAAGTCATCAGTTTACGCTCTTTGGAATGGCAAATTGTGGGCTGCACCCTCAAAGTGTGTTTTGCAGTCTGTTTGAGCAATCAGAGACTTCGGCCCAGGCTAGGCTTACCGGTGAAGAGAAATAAGAAGGCAAGAGAAATAAGAAGGCCCTTCCAAGGGCCACAGAGGCTCCAAGGTACGCACACAGCACTTAAAGAGTCAGACCAGTCAGCATACCCCCGAAGTATTCACGGCTAATGGCGCCTAGCACTGAATCCGTTGAGTATCTTGCATAAGTATCAAGTATTCGGTGTACTAACGCGCAATTTGAACATGTACAACATCAGTACATCCCGTGATTCTGCATGGTAGTAGGGTGCATACAGTTGCAGGAACTACCAAACATTGTACCTATTCTTAAGACTTGGCGGAAGTGAAGTGGATAAAACAGTACATTATGTTAGATTCTTTGATAACGTTTAGTACTTTGTAATTCAGTGTATTCGTTGATGATCCCCCGAGAGGAGGAATCAAGTGGTCTTATATAGAATACTCGGCATATCTTGTTCCATCCGAGGCTTTTCAACAGCAATGGAACAATCAAGCTAAGGTGTACGGTAGCTGATCCCTTCGGTTTCGGACCGCGGCTGTATCCGCGCTGATCAGGTACCGAATAGGGGTAGTACCGATAGCTCTGGTCGATAGCTCCGGTCGGGATAATCCGACTCCTATCAAATAGGGGTTGTGGCTCGGCTATTCGGGCTTTCCCCCTCATCTCGTCTCTGATCGAGCAGCTTAGGCGTTTTCTGATCGAGCAGCGTAGGCGTTTCTGATCCTGATGGGTAGTGCGCTACCCATCGGGGGTCTAATTAAAATGGACATATGCTGTGCTGCCAAGAACTTGGACTTGCTCTTCTAAAGTACACAGCTCACTTTAGCTCTACTTAAGAGTGACGCCACTCATACAAAAGACTAAAGAACAAATGAGATAGAGCCCTTCGTAGTATAGAATAGACACTTGGTGTGACGACAACAATAGTCCATACTGGGGACAGTTGGAGAGTCACGTGACATTATTGTGCCTCAGTCTGACGTTAAAGGTGTTCAAAGTGTGAAAGTGCGCGATTTACACTTCTATCCAGCTGTCCAAGATGGCCTGTTAACCTTCCAATGGAGCCTTCTCAATTGATATATGCACAAGCCTACCACTTCCGTGGGAAAAGACGGGTGAGGGTCTTCTCCAATATAAAAGGAGGAGCTGTCTCCAATATTTATAATAGAAGTTAGCTTTATCTGAATGAAACACATATCAAGATGTTCCCGCTTACCAGACCCACCAGAAGTGCCCCACGTGTAGATACTGATACATCCAATGACTCAGAACCTGAAGTTGACACTAGTGAGCAAGTATTCACTTACCTTGATGATCCTATGAGTTCTGTTTATCGCAGCAGTCGTGCATAGATTGCACACCTTGGTTGATCCATGGTGTACCGGAGTACTGGAGTTCGACGCGGACATGGAATTATCCTCTCTATAAAAGGATACGCGCTTACATTAGCTTTGCAGCAGACCTGGATCAGCATCCAAATAAGGCGTAGATTTACTAAAATACCACAAACCAATCATAGTGAAACAACTAAGCAACTACTCATTTTTTGGTGAATATTATTAGAAATTATGAGTATCTTTGAATCCCTAGGAATGGCCTGCAACTTCAGTTCCTAGTACTTTTGCTCACCGTCCAAGATATCATGATACAATTAATATCCACTATCGAAAACATCTAAGCCATTAAACGCTTAGATCAAAAGACACACAGGATGTGTGGGCTAGTGAAATGGACTTTATTCAACTAAAACAACAAAGCAGCAAATCCCAAAACACAAGCACCAATGGCATTCTTGGAAGCTCCATTGACAAATGGGGTGACGCTTGGACCCGTAGCGGTGCCGGTCCTAGTCTGAGGGGTAGTTTTATCGTCCTTTCCAGACTTAGTCTGGGGAGAGTCGGACCCCTTGCTTGGCTTGTCAGATTCCTTGCTTGGCTTGTCAGATCCCTTGCTTGGATTTTCAGATCCCTTGCTTGGCTTGTCAGATCCCTTGCTTGGCTTATCGATAGAGTCCCCTACTTTAGACGTCTCGCCAGCGCTTTCCTGAGTGGATGGAGAATTGGTGGGGCCCTTAGGGGCAGAATCTCCTACCTCAATAGTATTAGCAGCGTTGTTATGAGTAGAGTCTTCTCCCTTTGCGTTCTTACCGGACCCTTTGTGGTCGGAGGAAGGCATGCCAGGCCTTTCAGACCCTCCTACCTTTGCAGTCTCAATCTTGGCAGCAGCCGTTTCCACCTTGGTAGTCTCGGGAACAATACAAACTCCAGTGATGGTCAATGTAGTGGCACTGGTAACAGTCACGGTAGATGCGTGGCACACTTCTTCACACACAGTGACAGTTACTGTGGTCTTTTCCGGGCAATAGGTCGTGTAGTCAGTGTAAGTCTTCCACACAGTAGTGAGAGGAGCAGAAGCCAGAGAAGATGCTTCGCATTCAACGCAGACAGTGGCAGTTGAGGTGGTACTCATAGTCGTGGTGGCATTCCACTTTGCGGATTGGAGTCCGTTCACAGACTTTGACATGGGATCCAACTTATCAGGAGCTGTGGCGGGGTATGCGACAGCTCCAGTAATCGATACGGCGCTAGTATCGTTCATGTCATTTTTCGAAGCAGGGGAAGCGGACTCCCCAAAGTCGGTTGAAGAATTCTTCACCATCGATGTAGAGTCAGGTTTTGAAGAAACCCCAGTGTCATTGTTTGAAGACATAGGTTCATTCATATGAGATACAGTTGAAGGCTCAGTCTTATCCTTGTCAGACGCGGCTGGTTTATCTCCCTCAGGCATAGCTGGTTTAGGTTCGTAAGGCATAACTGGCTTGTGTCCATCTGACGTAGCTGGCTTATTTTCGCCAGAGGTAGTTGTTGTATTTCCATCAGACGTAATTGGCTTATGTCCATCAGCCATAGCTGGCGTATTTTCACCAAAGGTAGTTGTTGTATTTTCATCAGGCATAACTGGCGTATTTTCACCAGAGGTAGTTGGTTTATTTCCCTCAGGCATAGCTGGGTTATTTCCCTCAGGCATAACTGGCTTATGTCCATCAGGCATAACTGGTTTATTTCCCTCAGGCTTAACTGGCTTATGTCCATCAGGAATAACTGGCGTATTTTCACCAGAGGTAGTTGGTTTATTTCCCTCAGGCATAGCTGGTTTAGGTTCATAAGGCATAACTGGCTTATGTCCATCTCCCTTAATTGGCAAGTCTTTAAACGTATAATCACCTTTCACATATGACTTGGTCTCTCTGTCATAAGGGAACAAGGAAAGCGTCACCTCAACACATGATGAGAAATCCTTCCTGTGAGAAATCTTGTTGTAAGTGGTGTCAGGGACCGGACATGAATAAAAGTTTTCAGGTTCAGTAATTAGCCGTGTGCCATTATTTAATCGAGACCAATATTTCGAAAACGGAACACCTTTCTCAATAGTAATAACCTGGTCACCGGTTTTCTTTGTTTTAGATATTAAATCGTTGCTATTTGCGAAGACCTCAACAGGTGAGAGAGTGTCGTCGTTTGACCATAATAATTCCTGATTGAATACGCCCTTTTCTTTGGAAGAGAGCGGTCTCAAGGTGCCACTAACGTTTGCAAAAATGACCCATGGGAATTGGATTTCCCAATTGAAGTGAGGGTGGAAATTGTTTGGATGATATTGACCTTGCAAAGCGGACCCACGTTTCCTGTCGAAACGTAAGACGTACATAGGTGCCTCCACGCAGGATGGCCTATAATTTAAAAACACCCACTCTGGTTCAGGAGACTGCGGACACGAATAGAACAGTTGACCTATAATTCTGTTTTCGGCATTGAAATAGAAGTAATCGGACAAAGTACTCGATTCCAACATATACTGTAAACTAAGTGTTATGAGGCCTTCCGAGGTCTTAATTTTCCCGTCCTTAATACTCACCTCGGCTGGGTGATCCGAAACTTTTCCAAATTTGAAAATCGTGCCATACTCTGATTTCATCTTTATAAGAGGCAAACGTGTGCCATTCACTTCTGCAAAGAGCCCCAATGGGTGTTCTGATTCTGCCCAGGCCGTGGCAGCCACAAGGCATGCCAGTATCAAGCGAGTGAATTTCATGGAGATTGCGGAGGCTCTTCGAAAGGGGCAAATTGTCTTCTTTTTATGACCTCGAAGAAACGCAAAAATTAGCTCATCCGAAGTTGAAAGTGACGCGTTGTGTTCGGAACAATAGCTAGAATAATAGAACACATTCATACGCACGCAATCACACTGCACACTCGAGGCCAAGAAATATTTCTCGAGACGCTTGTCTTTCATAAAAATAGATTGTTTGGTTGAGACCACGACTACCAAATGAGGGGCAACAATATACCATCAAGTCATTCATCGCCAGGTCATAAACGTTTCGGCATCTAAGTTTATCATCAGGCTCAGCCATAGCATGAGTCAAATACGGTAGACAAAACCGGTTTATTAAGCCACAGCCTCTGCATCGAACTATGCGTGCTTAGTATCCTTGGTCACGGGCATGTTGTATGTGACGAGTGCATTCAGAGATGCCTCGTTAATGTGTAAGAACAAAGCCCGCATTTTTTGCTTGAAAAGAATCTTGGCAAAATGAGAATATTGGGTGGAGGTTCAATGCAATATGAAATAATAGCCTTGTTGAAAGGAGAGCCCTAGTGCGCGCTATTTATGTATCTAGCTGATTGTTAAACCCCCCGGGTGGCACACGACCCATAGGAATGATTAGAGCCTACGCTGCGCGATCAGGCAAAAACTTGCATACCAACTTCAGCGGCCTATCAAGTGCTTATCTCAGGGAAAAATGATGACTCCTCGGTGATAAACGAAGGCCCCTTTTGTCTAGATAAGAACCGTGAATTCCTCTTTCGAGGAAGCATCAACGAATGAACATATCTAATTTAGTACTAGACGCATAACGAGAATCTAAGATTCCAGCATTATTCTTTTTTGAATGATCATGGAGACAAGATTATAAGTGCTGGGATCAGCTGCCAAAGGCTTAGGCTGTGGGATACCATACTCAGGTATTGTTAGGTTTCTTGTCGCTACTCCAGGTTTATTGCAGAGTAATGTTTGACCCCCATCACTGTACCTTCTTAGACAGTGATTAAATAAGGCGACTGAGATAGAGCCGCGGCGCTATTTATGCACCTTGCAGCAGCAGCTGTATCAAGATAAGCTTCACATCGCAGTTGAGTCGTCGCAATCGAACATTGACGTATACGCCATGAATAGGGATTGCAGAGCATGGCATTTCAATGCAACAGGAGGCCGGTCCCCAGAGTTATCAATACAACGTATCAACATAACGAATCAATGCAACAAAGAAACACACAGCTGTTGCTAATATGTGGGATTCCATACCCACTAGCAACGTTCGTGTAAGTTGAGCTTAGCCAGAAAATGAGAAATACTAAACGCGTTCCTGCTTACTTGAACAGAATATCAGAAGTATCTTCCCAGATTATTGCTTGTTTCCACAGTTGAGCACTAAGGTCCAAATAGCAGGGATTTATATTTTCATGGATGCATCACCCTATTGCTATGTCACATAACAGTGACGGAACAAACAGTCCCCTACTGGCTGAGGATTGGTTGGAAAGAGAAACTTATCAACTTCACTGACTGTTTCTAGTACTTAATGGCCACGATTTAATGACCATTCCGTGACTCATCAGTTTGGTGATCATAGTAGCTACTACACAAGCTGGTTCGTGGCAGGCTATCATTGCCCTAAAACGGACCCTTGCACCAAACTTTCAAGTGACTTAAAAAAACCAGGTCATGTTCACAGATCTCGTGACTCCGCAACATTGACACTACCTGGTAACTTCAGATTGCCGATAAATTACCGCGCTTTTGTTCTCATAGTATAATCCAAACACCATGAGAGCGAATCACTTGATCCTGACCTTCCTTATTGCCAATACGCATGCGCCTGTGTGGGCTCTGGGCGCAACTCTACGCAAAAGTCGATGGTAGAATAGAGGCTCTCGGTTACGTTAAATATTCCGAACTCAGCCACATGGCTCTTAGTCAACACAGTCTCCCTGCACTCCCTAAGTTCCGCTTGAGAAATGGAATTGCTACTGCTGGAGACATACCCCCTAGTCTTTGGTATTGTCAAAGAAAAAGTAGGCTTTGGTTCAGGGGAGAATGTAAAGCCCTGTGAGATGAAGTTGGATAGTACCAAGAAAGTTTTCTTAGTCCCCACGTATGCAGTTACTTCCGTGACTACTTCTGGGTACGTTTAATAAGAATTTGCCAAAATTTGCCCTGTCCTTTTACCGATTGGAGATCTACTTCCTATCTAATACTGAGTTTGCAGATTTACTGTATCCTGACCCACGAACATAAGCGAGAGATGCGTGAAGCGAATATGACAAACAAAAACGCTGAGCCGATGAAGTTACCCTTTAATTGTGTGCCTTAGAAGAATGTCTGCGTGAAATTACGTAGTTATATGTTCACCCTATTTGTAAGAAGCAAAAGACTGACCCCATGTTTTTAGATTTTTGGAGCCTCTGATTCTAGTCCAGCATGTCTAGATCACACTTGAAAGGGACTGTGACATACCATATACCATTTAGATTTCAATAGTGAGTGAAAGCGTTCTCATTCTAAGCCCAGACACCCTGAGTAATACCGAAGACATCTAAGACCTGTAAAACGGTAGGTACTCAGGCAGATGCTTTGGAATTCGGCTTCAGCTTCACTGGGGACTTTCTGACCTCTTATATCATTAAAGCGTTAAGATCATTAAAATTAAGCTTCTTGGAATTGCATTCGCCTCTGTTACTGAACAGCACATATACTTCCATGCGATCATGCCAATTCTTTTTGGATCGTATTGTAGATGGCGACATGAAACACAGCCTCTACTTACCACTTTGAACAGCGGCCCAAAGTCATAATACGCACTGTAATGTTTAGTACTAGATATTTGAGTGATACTTTGGTATGTGCTTTTAGGGTTTCCTCAAAAAGGGAATGCACCCTTTTATGTATATCGATATGCAAGACATGCACATAAGCCAGATTCGCAACCAGACGATGTTAGGAAACGAATTCCTATTAGGATACTGAGATGCAAGGTATCCCGGTCGGGTAACTCTTGCATATAACGTGCATATGTTTCATGTTCGTGCAGGTTTGCATACACCCAGTGTATATAACAGCGAGGTTTTCCTCCCCTTGGATTAGCCAGGGAGTTCCTCGTCTATTCTAGGTTCAATCATACCATGATAAATTAAGGACGTAAGGAAGACGTCCATTATAAGAACAACAGCCTGGTTTCACTGTTGGATTCTAACAGACGATAGATCTGGTAAGCACCTGCGGCTTTCAATTAGACTAGAAGGGAGCTAAGCTACTTCAGTTGTATTGTAAAGTTTTTATTCAAACAATTTAAGGGTCAAGGAGCGCTGCTCGTGATTTATGTTACAAGATGTGTTTGCTTCCTAATTGAGCTGTCGGAAATGAGGGCTTTCAAAAGGTGGTAGAGAGGTAGACACCCTCCAATATAAAGGAGCTGCCGTCCGGTTAAAGTGACAAAAAGATTTATCAATGTGGTTCAATACCAGGCCCATTAAAAAAGGCCCCTGTAACACCCAGTGACCACTGTTGAGGGGAGTAAGTGTATACCTTGATCTAACTCTGAGTTAATCTGTGTGAAGAGGATAACCTTGCATCCATTGAACTTTTTGGAATCCAAAGATCAAGGTACAACACTGGAAGAAGTCATGCTTTACAATTGCCTATGTTTAACTGATCAAATGCTGCATGGCCGTAGAAAGGAGTCCAATTGGACAGAGAAAAAAGAGAGGAGAGGAGTGGGAGAGAATGGGCAAGAATTTCCGAATATTGGGCTAGATGACCAATTGTTATAAACCCGCAAGGTCAGAGAACAAGAAATCAGATCTGAAATATATGCTCAACCCTGACCCCATTTGGCTTCCCTTGCCCACTCGCTTCGGCTCCACCCTTAAATCAGCTCTTAACTCCACTTACTCTCCTAATTTCAACCGGTTTTGTTTCCCGATATCCTTTTCCCCACAATTGTGCAGGACACTTGCATGTACCAGGTCATGATCATACGTTCTTTTGGTTTCTATTCCACAGCTATGGTCACTCTTTTTGGCATCTTCCTTCCAAGCCGTCTATAAAGCAACCCCTCTCAAGGAAAAGAGTCCTGTTGGCTCACTATCACCATGAAAGCTTCTCACTTGATCCTAGGCTTATTTGCTGCAACACCCGCTACGGCAGCCTCTGGCCAGATGTTCTACGAAAAATTGAATGGCAAATTCTGGCCTCTCACCACCGTGAATACTTCAGAATTTGACGTTATATCACTAAGCAAGCCCAACCTCGCTCCGCCCCCAAGTTTTACCCTTAAAGATGGAGTTCCTACTATTGGAGACGGCCAAAATGCAATGGTCTTTGGCGTTGTCGATGGCTATGTGGTCTTGGGCAGTGTGAAAAGGGTGAAGCCATTGAAAATTAGCATGAACGTTGACTTGAAAGTCATCAATCTTCATCCTTACTTTTGTAGTTTTAGCGGTCGCATCCTCGACGGTATTTTAATGGATAGGGACTACAGCTCACGCATCTTGCGGTGTCGCGCCGCGGAAATCTATTTCATGACTCCTGCTGAAGCTGAGGGGCGTGCATCTGGCACTACTAAAAAACTGAAGCGAGCAGTAGTAAGAGTGGGAAGTAATACTTTAAAGGCACTTGAAAAGCTACCGCGAGTACCCGATATGGAGGAAAAACCAAAGAAGGCTGGCCTTACCGGTGCATCCACTGGCGGGTCTTCGATGGAAACCTACGGTAAGTATTTTTCGCCTGACTTGTTCATGTTACAGAGCTGCGCAGTAAAAGGATGCCCCTTTTGAAATACTTGTTCAGCACCAAAGGGAACGGTCGCACGCAATGGTGCATTTATTGCAAATATTTTGAATCACTACTTTTACGGGACTTGTAAACCCGAAATTTGTTCTATGATCAATGTCAGTGGAACTAAACGGCCGATGTGCCTAATGCTAAGTAAAGTAGTCAAAGGCGGAGGGTATTCCAATGTGCAGTAGTACGAGCTATTTTCTCCGGGGTTACTCTGGAAACTAAGTGTGTGGAGGTAGTGAGTCTTCAACTTTGAGCATATACAGAAATCAGAAGTCACATTTTAATGCGCGTACTCCACTAATTGCTCGCCTCGTGTGTTGCCATTCCAGTTCGGTAAGATGCGAGATCCTCAGTATGTACACCTATAAATGTCAACGAGTACTTAGCAGGTACGGAGACGAGGTACTTCGTAGATGCATTGTATGCAGGCCGTTGGGTACTATGTGCAGGTTACTGGTGGGTGAAAACTATTCACCCCTCACACCCCATCTTGTACTGTCAACGAGTACCAAGCATGTACTGAGTCAAGGTACTTCGTAGATATGTTGTATGCAGATCATTGGTTGTATGCAGGTCGGTAATGGGTGAAAAGCTTTCACCCACCTCGCACCTCATATAGGACCTTGGTCTGCAAGGTACAACTTGCATTTCCCTGTATATTTGAATATACTAAAACATAGGTTGAAATGTACTTTGGTCTTGTAAGGTACAACTTACATATCCCTGTATATTAATCTATACTAAAACATAAGCTGAAAATAAAAGCTTTGTAAGGGCAATCTAAACATCTTGAATTCAACATTTTCTTCAATTTTTCTGCTTTAGGAGGCTAAGCCACCGTCTTTCAGAAGATAAACGCCCTGTGTACATCGATACCTCAGGTAAACTGCACTGAAGTTGTGGTGGTCTGATTTGGAGCATTTTGGATATTTTTTGACTACTTTAAGCCAGCATGTAGACTTTCTTTTGAAGCACCCTACTGTCGCTTGACTCTAAGAACAACGGCATACATATTTATTCACTTGTTTGCTCAATGAGGGCTAAGAAATAACTCATCCACCTACAACAACAAGACAGCGAATCCTAAAACATAAGCGCCAATGGCATTCTTGGAAGCTCCATTGACAAATCGGATGCCACTTGGAGCTGTACCGGTGACGGTCTGAGTCCGGGTGGTCTCTTTGACGTCCTTGCCTAGCTTAACCCGGAGAGCGTTGGATTCTTTGCCTGGTCTGTCGGATTCCTTGCTTGACTTGAGAGTGGGGACCCCTGTCTTTGCAGTCTCACTTTCGGCAGCATGTTTTTTCACCTCGGTAGTCTCGGGAAAAATGCAAACTCCAGTGATGGTCAATGTAGTGGCGCTGGTGACAGTCACGGTAGATGGGTGGCACACTTTCTCGCACACAGTGACGGTCACTGTGGTCTTTTCCGGGCAATAGGTCGTGTAGTCAGTGTAGGTCTTCCACACAGTAGTGAGAGGAGCCGACGCCAGAGAAGATGCTTCGCATTCAACGCAGACGGTGGCAGTCGAAGTGGTACTCATGGTAGGGTTGGCGTTCCACATTGCTGTTTGAAGTTCGTTCACAGTTGTTGAGGTAGAATTCCAGTTACCAAGAACTCTGACAGGGGATCTGGAAGCTCCAGTAATTGACGTTGAGGGATACTGGTTCATGCCATGTTTGGTCGCAGGATATGCGGACTCACCAGAATCAATTGAAATGTTCAGCTTCAATACAGAGGCATTCTTAGCAGGACCATAACCAGCATCATTTGGAAACATAGTTTCATTCATATGAAATACAGATGAAGGTTCTGTATTCTTCCCGTTTTGATTGGTTGAATCATCTTTCACATGCTTAGTTGAGATACCTTCGTCTTCCTTAGTCAATTCCCCATTCTGTTTGGTTATCTTACCTTTGTCCTGCTTAGGTGACATACCTTCATCATATTTTACTCCATTTTGTTCCTCAGGCTTGATTGGATTATTTCCATCAGGATTAATTGGGTTCTCTTTGTCGGCCTTAATTGGCTTGTGTCCATCAGCCTTGAATGGCTTGATTTCTTCCGGCCTGATTGGTTTTATTCCATTCAATTTAAGTGGCATGATTTCATCAGGCTTGATACGCTTCTTTTCATTCAACTCAATTGACTGGTTTCCATCAAGCATAATTGCATTCATTCCATCAAGCTCGGTTGATTCAATGGCATCCAACTTAAGTGGCCTCTTCCCATGAGATTTCATAGATTGCTTTCCCTCAGCCTTCATTGACTTGTATCCCTTCAGGTTGATTGACTGATATCCAAGTGGCTCGTTTGACTCATTGTCTCCAGACTTCGTTGACTTGTTTCCTTCAGATGTGATAGACTGTTTTCCATCAGGCTTCATAGACATGTCTGCATCAGGATTGGTTGGCATCTTTCCATAAAATGTAATCGACTGATTCCAACCAGGCGTAATTAACTTTTTTCCATCAGATGTAATAGAGAGATTTCCATCAGGTTTGATTAACTTGTTCCCATCGGATGTAATGGATTGTTTTCCCTCAGGGTTAACTACCTGATTTCCAAGTGGCTTGCTTGACATATTCCCTCCGGGCTTCGTTAACTTGTTAGCTTCATGCTTAGTTGAGTTGTTTCCATCAGATGTGATAGACTTGTTTCCATCAGGCTTGGTAGGCTTCTTTCCATCAGAAGTAATTGACTGATTTCTTTCAGGCTCCACTGACTTGTTTCCATCAGATTTAATAGACTGTTTTGCATCAGGCTCGATTGACTGGTTTCCGTCAGGCTTAGTTGGTATCTTTACATCCGATGTAATGGACTGTTTTCCATCAGGCTTCATTGACTTGTTACCCTCAGGCTTAATTGACTGTTTTCCCTCAGGAATGATTGACTTGCTTCCATCAGGCTTCATTGACGTCTTTCCATCAGCCTTGGTTGAGATGTTTCCATCAGATTTAATAGACTGTTTTGCACCAGGTTCTATTAACTTGTTTTCATCAGTCTTGCTTGTCTTGTTTCCCTCAGGCTTGGTTGACTTGTTTTCATCAGCCTTGATCGACTTGTTCTCATCAGGCTTGGTTGATTTGTTTCCCTCAGGCTTGGCTGACTTGTTTCCATCAGGCTTGGGTGATTTCTTCTCATCAGGCTTGATTGACTTGTGTCCTTCAGGCTTGATTGACTTGTTTCCATCAGGCTTGGTTGACTTGTTTTCATCAGGCTTAGTTGACTTGTGTCCATCAGGCTCGATTGACTTGTTTTCATCAGGCTTGATTGACTTGTTTCCCTCAGGCTTGGTTGATTTGTTCTCATCAGGCTTGATTGACTTGTGTCCTTCAGGCTTGATTGACTTGTTTCCCTCAGGCTTGGTTGATTTGTTCTCATCAGGCTTGATTGACTTGTGTCCTTCAGGCTTAATTGACTTGTTCTCATCAGGCTTGATTAACTTGTTTTCATCAGGCTTGATTGATTTGATCTCATCAGGCTTGATTGACTTGTTCTCAACAGGCTTAATTGACTTGTTCTCATCAGGCTTAATTGATTTGTTCTCAACAGGCTTGATTGACTTGTGTCCTTCAGGCTCGATTGACTTGTTCGCATCAGGCTTGGTTGACTGTTCTGCATCAGGCTTGGTTGACTTGTTCTCATCAGGCTGGATTGATTTGTATCCTTCAGGCTTGGTTGAATTGTTTCCATCAGGCTCGATTAACATGTTCTCAGCAGGCATAATTGATTTGTTCTCATCAGGCTTGGTTGATTTGTTCTCATCAGGTTTGGTTGACTTGTGTCCATCAGGCTCGATTGACTTGTTTTCATCAGGCTTGATTGACTTGTTTCCCTCAGGCTTGGTTGACTTGTTTCCCTCAGGCTCTATTGACTTGTTCTCATCAGGCTGCATTGATTTGTATCCTTCAGGCTTGGTTGACTGTTCTGCATCAGGCTTGATTAACTTGTTTCCCTCAGGCTTGGTTGATTTGTTCTCATCGGGCTTGATTGACTTCTGTCCTTCAGGGTTGGTTGACTGTTCTGCATCAGGCTTGATTGATTTGTTCTCATCAGGCTTAATTGATTTGTTTTCATCAGGCTTGATTGATTTGTTCTCATCAGGCTTGGTTGACTTATTTTCATCAGGCTTGGTTGACTTGTGTCCATCAGGCTCGATTGACTTGTTTCCCTCAGGCTTGATTAACTTGTTTTCATCAGGCTTGGTTGACGTGTTTCCATCAGGCTTGGTTGATTCGTTCTCATCAGGCTTGATTAACTTGTTTCCATCAGGCTTGATTGACGTGTTTTCACCAGGCTTGGTTGACTTGTGTCCATCAGGCTTGATTGACTTGTTTTCATCAGGCTTGATTAACTTGTTTCCCTCAGGCTTGGTTGACTTATTTTCATCAGGCTTGATTGACTTCTGTCCTTCAGGCTTGGTTGACTGTTCTCCATCAGGCTTGATTGACTTGTGTCCATCAGGTTTGGTTGGCTTGTTCTCATCAGGCTTGGTTGACTTGTTTCCATCAGGCTTGATTGATTTGTTTCCCTCAGGCTTGGTTGATTTGTTCTCATCAGGCTTGATTGACTTGTGTCCTTCAGGCTTAATTGACTTGTTCTCATCAGGCTTGATTGACTTGTGTCCATCAGGTTTGGTTGACTTGTTCTCATCAGGCTTGGTTGAATTGTTTCCATCAGGCTCGATTAACATGTTCTCAGCAGGCATAATTGATTTGTTTCCCTCAGGCTTGGTTGACTTGTTTCCATCAGGCTTGATTTATTTGTTTCCCTCAGGCTTGATTGACGTGTTTCCCTCAGGCTTGATTGATTTGTTCTCATCAGGCTTGGTTGACTTGTTTCCATCAGGCTTGATCGACTTATTTTCATCAGGCTTGGTTGACTTGTTCTCATCAGGCTTAATTGACTTGCTTCCATCAGGCTTGGTTGAATTATTTCCCTCAGGCTTGATTGACTTGTTTTCATCAGGCTTGATCGACTTGTTCTCATCATGCTTAATTGATTTGTTCTCATCAGGCTTAATTGACTTGTTTTCATTAGGCTTAATTGATTTGTTCTCATCAGGCTTGATTGACTTCTGTCCTTCAGGCTTGGTTGACTGTTCTGCATCAGGCTTGATTGACTTGTTTCCCTCAGGCTTGGTTGATTTGTTCTCATCAGGCTTGATTGACTTGTGTCCTTCAGGCTTAATTGACTTGTTCTCATCAGGCTTAATTGACTTGTTTTCATCAGGCTTGATTAACTTGTTTCCCTCAGGCTTGGTTGATTTGTTCTCATCATGCTTGATTGACTTGTGTCCATCAGGCTTAATTGACTTGTGTCCATCAGGCCTGTTTGACTTGTGTGCTTCAGGCTTGATTGACGTGTTTCCATCAGGCTTGGTTGACTTGCTCTCATCATGCTTGATTGACTTGTTTTCATCAGGCTTAATTGACTTGCTTCCATCAGGCTTGGTTGAATTGTTTCCATCAGGCTCGATTAACATGTTCTCAGCAGGCATAATTGATTTGTTTCCCTCAGGCTTGGTTGACTTGTTTCCATCAGGCTTGATTGATTTGTTTCCCTCAGGCTTGATTGACGTGTTTCCCTCAGGCTTGATTGATTTGTTCTCATCAGGCTTGGTTGACTTGTTCTCATCAGGCTTGATTGACTTGTATCCATCATGCTTGATTGACTTGTTTTCATTAGGCTTAATTGATTTGTTCTCATCAGGCTTGATTGACTTCTGTCCTTCAGGCTTGGTTGACTGTTCTGCA
>NKZV01000950.1:0-33027 GCA_002370175.1 Metschnikowia colocasiae
TCACTATTCTCAAATGGTCTAGCCATGAATACTGTCATGAATCAACTCTACCATAAACTATTATATATATTACTCATACTCTACCATCAACTACTATCATATACACTACTATCAACTACTATCATATACCATAAACTATTATCATACTCATCTCATCTCATACTTGTAGCAGCAAACATAGCTGACACTCGTAGTTTAGGTCGATCTTAATCTAGCTAAAAGGTACCAATATCACTCCGGTAGATGCAGGACCAAGTATGGGGAGGTCTACAGCTTGATGACCTAATATAGGGAAGAATAAGTAAACGCTATCAATGGAAAGGCGTATGTCTAGGATCAGGATCAGTCGGGATCGGGTCAGGTCCAGTACCTGTAAGTTCTGTTAGGCTGTTTTGGCTGGTTCTCAGGTTCTGTTTTGTTCAGTTCTCTTCTGTCCCCTTATTCTGTTGCGTTCTGATTCTGTTGATTCTGTTGATTCTGTTGATTCTGTTGATTCTGTTGTCACTTCCAGCGTGTTTGGTTCTATAGGATTAGGCCTGGGACTCATCAGTCGATGCACTCCGTTCAAAACCAGACGATATCTAAGGACCAACCGGCGACCAGCAAGTGTCTAAACTCAAAGGTGAAGAGCTCAAACGAGCCCAAAACCACGCTACGTTTTGGAATCCTTTTTGACTCTGTAGAGCGTTCTGTGTGACTTCCCGAATACCAATCAAGACCGGTGTGTTTGGTGTAGTCTAGTAGTCTGTCTGGTAGTCTAATAGATTATACTTGTAGTTTAGATTAGTCTAGTAGTCTAATAGATTATACTTGTAGTTTAGATTAGTCTAGTAGTCTAATAGTTTATTCCAGTAGTTTAGAGACTCATACTCCTCTCATACCATGCGCCACACGCACCACCCAGTAATCTTGTGCCTTCCTTACGAACGCCCTCGTAACTGGAGTTTCACTACAAGCCTAGAAAATGAGGACTTTGTCCACGTCAGTATGCACCAACACTGAACGTACAATCAGTACTAGTATAATGAGACGTCAGTACTAGTATAATTAGACGTCAGTACTAGTATAATTAGACGTCCTTACTAGTACTAAGTATAATTAGAACATACTTATTATTTGTAAGTATAATTAGAACATACTTATTATTAGTCAGTATAATTAGAACACTTATTATTACTAAGTAGTATAATTAGAACACTTATTACTACTAAGTAGTATAATTAGAACACTTATTACTACTAAGTAGTATAATTAGAACACTTATTACTACTAAGTAGTATAATTAGACATCCTTACCAGTACTAAGCATAATTAGACATCCTTACCAGTACTAAGCATAATTAGACATCCTTACTAGTACTAAGCATAATTAGACGTCCTTGCTAGTACTAAGTATAATTAGAACACTTATTGCTAAGTAGATTGATCCTTCAGTACCAAGTAATAGAACTAGTAAGAATCAAGACCGCATTCACAAGCTGGGAGAGGCTACGGGGTACACTAGCTATTGCGGCAACAACTCTTCTCTCGAAGAAAGTGTTCGTGTCCCTCAAGGAGCTGCGATACTGGCACCTGTATTGGTTTGACAGACGACACTAGCAATCCCGAGGCAAAATGTCTCCACCTAGAAAATGCGTCTGGAGTAATCCCAACGACCCATGACGGTTTCCTACGACATGAACATCAAAATCACAGTGTTGCAGACAGTGACATCAAAACCCCGAGGAGCAGAATCTGGGTCAAGGTTTCCGGTCTATTTTTGGCAATATTGAGCATTAGTCTGATACCTCAAACAGTTATCAAGATCAAAAATCCTTGGAGGGTCCATCGACACAAAAGTTGGACGGCTATTCATCTCCAAATGCATGCTGATAATCCAAAATTGCGCTTCTAGTATCTCCCTACTTAAGCAGAAAGCAATTGTTTAAGAATCGTGCAGTCTCAGCATCGATGTGTATCCAATTTGAAGATTGATCTCCCTCGAGCCCATATCTTGATTGTTGAAAGGTTTGTGCAGAGAAACTATAGAGAAGACAGTTTCCAATGTTAAGCCCCGTCATCGAAAGAGTCCAAAACTGCCCATCAAGCACCTTAGAGACTGACCCACATCCACTGTTCTGAGTGGAATCAAGTACAGTCGTCAATGAACAGACTGAAAGCTTCCACGAAGCCTGGGAGCCTAGTGCCGCATGAGCTGACTCGGCCTCATTACCAAATGGTGGACAATAAAAGTAAATGAATAGCCACCAAACAACAAGAAATAGACACCGACACAACTACGACAGCTTCAAAAAGGCACTACCAAATTCAAGCAATAATTGAAACAAAGACAACTAGAATATAGAAACCTTAAGACCGCAAAGACAACCAAGACAACTACCAAAGACAAAAAGGAAAATCTTAAAGGCAACAGACTACCAAAAGCCAACAGATAAAACATCTAAACAACTAACAAAAACAACTAACAACTAACAACTAAACATCGCCCCAGGTCATCAAAGAATCTCGTGCACCAAGATATTCTCAGTCTGAATGACTTTTCAAGAAAGGATCGGCACATGTGTAAAGTTGAAGTCAAAAAGTTTGTCTACAAAGATGTGGTCAAGAAAGGCATATTCTTAGGGAGTCAGTTGGTAAGATTTACCATCTGCTTGAGGCGGCGATTTTTCAGCAGTGCCAAGTACGGGAGTCACTCATTCCCGGAGCTTCAACTCGAGATTTGAGAAGCTTCTTCCAATGATCAGCATCTAAGATCGAGAACTCATCTGGATATTTCAGGGAACTCGAGGTCGAGAGCAGAAGACCAAAAGGCATCTGTGTCAAGTTGCTCAAAATGAGTCAACTATTTGAATTATTCAACGAGGGTCTTCAGTGGAGTACTGCAAGCGCCCTCAATGTGATCATGCGTTCAGAGTTTCGCTGGTATTCGAGTTCAACATTGCATCTCATTGATACTGACGAAATCCGTCCGTTGACAAGTTGCAGTTCCACTTGAGCCTTGCGAGCGCCTTACATCCTTTCAATTTATCAGGCATAAAACTTGATAAATTGTGAGATAAAGGATGACAGTCTAATCTTAAGTGATTATAAGTGAATAAAATACGTTCTACGATCCTTTAAGCCCCTGATCAATGCTTGCCTCTATGTCTAACAGCTGCTGCACATACTTTAGTTACGACTTTAATTAGTATCAGTCAACCTCATTTATTATCTTTTTAATTAAAATGCCACAAGTTCCTACATTTATTAACTTTTGGAATTAACTATATTAATATTTATTACTTCTAATTACCTAATATATTAACATTTCCAATATATTATACGAGTCACGTTTGTAAAATGCTTTTATATAATTCCCCATGCCCGAAACGACATCAGCTCAAGTTGAGGCAGAACTTGCACAGTTTTCTCCGGGATCCACTTCCGGGCCGAATCTGGGTCAGTGCCTAAGTATACAGCTATCCATCAGCATCAACTCTTGCATTTCAATACGCCATGCTATGGCCAATGGAGTTGCCGTGGACTACTCGACAAGTGTCTTAGTGTTTGGACAGAAAAAGAGTCAAATAAGTCATGCAACGAATAACCTTCTCGATCATTACCAGCGCATTACTCAAATTAGCTACAAACTTAAACTGAAATTTCGGCTATACTATTTTATTCCGTGTACTAACATTAGGTAAACAAACTAAATAAAAAAGTTAAAATATGATCAAAATATGGATCAAAAATTCTACACCGAGGTTGTGGCAGGAACACGCGTCATCGAAGGACCACTTATACCTCGCTCAATGTTAATGTGATACAAAAAACAAGAAATTTCAAAATACTAAATTTCAAAATACTTTCAAGAGCAATTTGTATCCTGTGCAAAGAGTTGTCTCGTGTATGATATTGGAGTGATAAATATTTGTGAAAGAGTTGTCTCGTGTATGATATTGGAGTGAATAATAATACAAAGCGAACCAAACATTTTCACATGCTCAAGATCTCTTGGGGCCATACTTCGATTTAATATTTTTCCTTTTATTTCCGGTATAATTCATATTTTTATGGTTATTTTACCACCCAGGTTTAAACTTATCCCGCTTTGCGGCTTATATTCATATAAATAATCGTGATAGTTCAATTTTATATTTATCGTTAAAACTCATTTCAGAATCACTAATCCCGGCACGGCATAGTTTAATCTTTAAAATCTAAATTAGTATTAGTATAACTGTTAAGAGTAGGGGAAGATGTAGAAGTCTTCGAAAATTTAAAATAATTTATCCCGTAGCCTGGTTCACCAATGGATCAAAATATGGTATAGATCAAAATATGGTATAGATCAAAATATGAAGTTGAATGGAGTGGATATATTTTAATATGGAGAGTATCTAATATTAAACATGTAAATCCCATTATTTTATGAAGATAATTCTGAATATACAAAATCCTTTGAATTAAATAAAGCAGTTTAGACCTGCATGGAGATGCCATTCGATTTGATCGTCCAATCGAAGACATGAACGAGCACCCAGAGAAGCAGATTATGTGGAGCTACTGTCCCAATGCAATACTCACTCCGATAGGTCATGAGCAAGACGGATTTCTTATCAGGAATCCTGAACTCAACTTCTCAAGAGTACGCATGTCAATGCTCATGCCCGACTTTAACAGCATATCAAGTACTTGGATTCAGCGCTACTATATTGGATGTACTCCAAAAATACTTATGAGGTGTCTATGGTACTTCAGTACAAGAATTGGATCCTTCGTACAAGTACTAGAACATCCTAGTACTAAATAGTACTAGAACATCCCAGTACAAGTAATTAGACTACTGACTAGTCGAAGTACCAAGTCAGTGTAGTACGGCATGCAGTAACAGTGTCTACTGTCAATGTCACCACACCTTTACTCTAGTCGGTTACTATACACTACTAGCCACCCTAACTAGAACCAACTACTTACTCCAGCATACACTCACTACTATTAGTGAATACTGCACAGTGACAGTCACATGGTTGCCGGCTGCACAGTACTGGTACTTTGGTCCTACTAGAGACCTGGGTATATCCTAGAGTGATGTACACTTGAGTGGTACACTCGTGAAACGAAACGTACCCGAGGAATCAAACCCATTGGAGTTCGCTGGGTCTACAAAGATTATCAGGCAAGGGAAACGGAACAATAAAAGCGACTCGTTGCCAAGGATTCAACCAAGAGATTGAACATACGTTTCGCCGGGTGCTGATTGAACGTATCCGACCTTCCTATCGTCACTATTATCCAATGAAGGTCAAACATGATGTCAGCTCTGCATATCTCACCTGGGGTTGGACGAACCAGTATACGTAAACTGACAAAGGAACCAGGGGTGGACCAACCAAAACATGGAAGCAGGCCTTCTACCGAAGAACTCTGGGAGGCAACTGTATATAATTGTATGTTGTATGTTATGTTGGGCATGCAATAGCAATGTGCGCGGTCTAATTTATACGGGTTATTTAATAACATCTGATTAATTGGTAGGTCAGTAAATTACGATAGAAGTGGATGAATCAAACCCATATACGAAAGTAAAACACTTAAGCCTATCGATATACGAAAGTAAAACACTTAAGCGAAAGGGGTATTGAAAGACTAACCTCATATAAGTATTGTCATGGATACGTTAAGAAACTGATAGTGTAACAGTCACTTTGGGACCTATCATTTTGGATGATTGGTAAGACAGATAAATGTAATATCATGCATTTATGTACCAATCGTCTTTTGTAATTTCAAATAGAAAAAGAGAAATCATTGCAAGGTCCAAACAGTACAGCCCTATAAAGAATTCTGGATTGCCTAAGGGAACTTTATGAGTTCTAGTCTTTGACTTCAGGTAACGGAGATTAATAGACAATGGTTAGTGTATATTATTACGGATATTGTTATGTAAGTTCGATTCTTACTATGTCATAGGTAAGCAGTATAATGTAATTGGTAACATAAAGCTCATGCCTTTATATGGTAGTTCAAATCTATCTACTGCATAAAAAAGAATTATAATAACTCCTAATAGGTTAGATCTATTAGTGGGGAGGATATTAATAGAGGCATTAGCCAAAATTAATATTGTCTTAGAAAAGTTAAAGAATAGTGGAGAGTTGGAAGCTACCCCTATAATGAATCTATTTAATTGGCCTACTTTAGATCTTAATCTAAATAAAGGTATAAAAGATTATTATCAGTTAAAAAGATTCAATTAGGATTAATATCTTCAACATTATTTAATCGTTTTTGTATGTTATGTTGTAATTGTATGTTGTAATTGTATGTTGTGACTATTTTCCGTGAACACACATCTTTGAAATCTTTGAATACTGACATTCTTGAATCCTGCTACGCCATCAATAATACATGTGAGTAGCACCGCGACAAGGTGGCAATTATGGAAGCACAGAATGGTTAAGAACTCGTTGCCAACTGGAGCTCGTGACTTCTGGTAGATGCAGCCTGGCAGCTGAGTCATGGCCTGCCATCCCGACCATAGTACCGTAAACCATAGTAACCAAGAGCACTTGCTTTCTATAGCACTGGCACTGGACTACAGGACAACAGGACTCCGCACTAATGTTCACAGTACTGGTCACTACTAGCACCTTTACTATCAACGTCACAACGCAATTAAATCATAGGCACACTGACTGCACCACCCATAGCACGAGCGCTTCTCAGAGTTTCCCAACGTAGGACGAGCGCGCTCAGACATGGAGTTTCCTCAGCTGAGCACTACTGAACCGAATACGCATCAAGGTAACAGAACTAAGGCCCTCGGCAGGGATCTAGGTGTGTCAACAAGTATCTAGCATGTACGGAGTCAGTACTTCATACATGCATTGTATGCAGACCGATGAGGCACTATGTGCAGGTTACTGGTGTGTAAAAGTGATAATTCCTCTTCCGCTTCGAACTTATGTGAGTCCGGTTCACCATAGATCAACCAAGGAGTACAGTCCAGGGTAGGGTCTATGGTTTAAAGATCTCATGGTCGTCAAGGCAGGTAAACACTTCCTCATCTGTGTTAATATCAGGCAGAGTTCTCTGCCGTGTCAGGATCCTACAGCTACACGAGCACTTCTTGTGGGTCTGGTTGCGGGAGCCATCGTAGTATGATCCCAGGGTTTAACTTGATTACTTTATAAATATGGGCGGCAGCCCCTCCTTTTATATTGGAGTGGACCTCACCCTTCTCCACAAATGTGGGGTAGTGTGCATACACATGGAGACAATTAGATCTGGAGTCCTTTGACCCCGCATTTAGACATCTGTCTAAGTGCTGTGTCTAATTTACTCTCAGTCTTTGTCCTCCAACAGTGAGTCCTGTAAGTGAGTCCTGTAAGTGAGTCCTGTAAGTGAGTCCTGTAAGTGAGTCCTGTAAGTGAGTCCTGTAAGTGAGTCCAGCTCAGTTCCTCACATATATACCCTCAAGAGCAATCGTAACAGGAGCTTCTGGTAATGCCTGTGCATGTTCACCGGAACCGTCAACAATTTGGCGCTTTCTATGGATGACCACCCAAGATTAGCTGCGAGTGCGGTGTCGCCTTAAGTAGAGTAGTACTCTTGTAATTATCCCTAGTTATTAGCTGCATGGGGAAGTTTGCTTAGGTGCAGTTCGTACCACACAGAACACTACACCACCAAATCTACCACTCTGGCCACTCTGACCACCCTGAACTGCTTACTTAACTATACAACGCTTAAAGACTGGTCTATACTTTCAAGCCCAGGTGTGGATCTCGAAATTGGCCACAGCCCTCGTGTTGATGACCAGCTCACCACATACAAAATACATCAGTCAAGACACGGACCAAAATCCTCAAGTCAACATACTAAAAAGGTCCTGTCAACAAGTATCTAGCATGTACGGAGTCAGTACTCGTAGATGCATCGTATGCAGACCGATGAGGCACTCACACCCATCTTGTACTTTGGTCTTGTAAGGTACAACTTACATATCCCTGTATATTAATCTATACTAAAAATAGGTTGAAAAGGTGCGGTGGGCTAACAGGTTCCAACAGGTTCAAGAATGCTTTGGAAGTAGAATAATCACTCTGACGATCAACATACTCAGTACCAACCATACGATCTGCGCTCTACAAGTTGAAAGTCACGGCCTTTATTGTGCAACATGTATCATGAATCATCCTGAAACAACAAACGTCAGTCATCAGAACGAGTCTGACATACAATTACACGTATACTAGTATGGACAGTCAGTAGTACGTACTAGTTACTAGGAGGTTTAGTAGATCATTCAGCAAGTGTAGTAGTGTAGTGTAGTGGATCACATTAAAATGAACTGATTCTATGGTCCAAGATATTAATATCTAATCTTGGGAGGTAGAGTAATGTTGTGAAGTCGCGTAATAGGATTGAGCATGAGTATGGCACAAGATTGTGTAGGAATTACTAGAGCCTGTGACCAAGTAGACTTAGTAGAATTGCCCTACACACTGCCCTCAAGTCCTTAAATACTATAGTGTAATTGGAAGGTACAATTGAAGGTAGAATTGAAGGTAGAATTGAAGGTACAATTGAAGGTAGAATTGAAGGTAGAATTGAAGGTACAATTGAAGGTACAATTGAAGGTAGAATTGAAGGTAGAATTGGAGAAGAGTGGTATTAAATTGTAGAATTGTAGTGGTGTTGGAGCCGGTATGTATTGGCTAGACTGGAGTATTATATTGTATAATACTTACTGCAGTTACATGGCTAGAGCGTACCTTTAGCGTTGCACCTGTCACTGGGACCTGAATGGAGAGACTGTAGACGACACTAAGACCACGTTGCATCGAATTGCCTGGTCTTCTCTGAACTCAACCTATATGTTAGTCGGTCAGGCAGGTAGGTCAGGTAGGTCGGTCAGGTGTAGTCGTCTAGTCATAATAAGCATAGCCGTACAATCCAGTTAATAATGCCAACTGGTTGTAGCAGGCTAGTAGGCGATTGCATGGGGCTTTAGCTTACTCAAACGTCGGCCATGATCTAGACCCCGGACGAAAGATTCTCTCGATCAACTCCTAAACCTGAACAGAGAAAATGCCGCACGTTGAATCTGCTTGTATATGCTTCGGCCTGGATGATCCCCGAGATGCTTCTGCATTCAATCTAAGATTGCTATCACACCTTGTTCGTCCCTTCCTGGCACACAGGTTACAGCCTTATGTCCTGGATGTTCATGTCCTCGTAGATCATTTCCGCTTAGTATGCTTCGACCCAGAAGAACGAGTCCTATCAAATAAGGCACCAAAAGAGGCGGCCACTTGCAAAAGAGTCACCTCCAACCAAAAAGCCGCCCGCTTGTCTTACCTGCTTAACGGACCATGTCGACGACAGAGATCCACTAGCAAAACTACCAAAAGCTCATGCTTGAAGTGGGAGACAAGCCAGGTCTTGATATCCATGACTTCACTCATTCAATCATAGACTCATTCAATCATAGACTCATTCAATCATGGACTCATTCAATCATGGACTCATTCAACCATGGACTCATTCAACCATAGACTCATTCAACCATAGACTCATTCAATCATGGACTCATTCAATCATAGACATGGCAGTCTCCTCAAGGTATACTGTGTACAGCCCAAAGCATCGCCTTGCACTGCTGGATCTTAGTTCGCTCAGAGGCACAAATCAGGAATCTACCAGCGCATTGCACTTCCGGCTTCAAAGCCACTGAATCATGAGCCAAATCTCAAGCCTTGAGTTGGAGAACTTAAAATCAGGGCCTCATACCATACTTCAGGCAAATCTTTGAATGAGGCTATGGTAGCCACACTAGCCTCATCAGGAAAGGCGAACCAGTCTTACCAGGATCCTCAGATCTAATCTGATACCAGCATGCAGTTACCATTTCCATTGGTCCATTGGTCCATTGGTTTCAGCTTCCCAAGTTTATCCACACGTCCAGAACTCTTCACTATACTTCTCCTGTAACCTGCATAACAGCTAGAAATGGTCATCATCGTGCCTATAGTCGTCAAACAACTCCTGGTCAACCAGCGAAAGAATGGAATTGTCTCTTCCGGAAGACCTCGGCACCTCCCACAGGAGATCCTCCATCCACAGATCCGCCTGCACCTGGCCTCCACTTATCACCTGTGCAGCCTGCAAAGACGACAAGTCGCCCGACATCTGGCCGTCCTTTATGTGAGCCAAGGGGTCCGGCAAATGACTGCGCACGGCCTCGGACTCCGCCACAGGCCGGTGCCGAAGAATGTCCCGATCCCCATGCAACGGCGGATACGAGTCGTCCCGGGCCAGGTCCCGGGCCAGGGCACGTGCTTCGTGCTGGGGCTCGTGGTACGTGGGCTCCGACTTCTCGTGCATCAACGGATCGCTCATGTACTCACGGATATCCTGGCCCGTTTTGGTCACCAACTTGTCTCCATCCTGCGACAACTCCACCTGGCGGTCGGAAATCAGCGTCATGAGCTTGAGGAAGTTGGACTGCAGGAACTTGGCGGCGGTTTCCTCCGACGCCTGGCCCTTGACCATGGAATCCTGCACTTGCCGGGCCGCCTCGGCAAACTGCTCGTTATCTGACCGGCTGCGCTGCATGGCTTCCGACTGCTGCAGGTGCTCGGGCCCTGCCGTTTCCACGGTCTGTGCCTCTGCTTCGCTCATTTCCTGCTCGATCTGGTCAAACTGAGCTGCAAGCGTCTTCTCGTCAATGTGCACCGACGCCTCCGTCTGCTGGAGATTTCCTCTTTGGGCCACCTGTCCACTGATGTTCTGGTACCCGTGCATGGATGCCAAGGGGCGTGCATGGGCAACATGTCCACTTTGGCCTTGGTTCTGCATCTGCATGAACTGCATCTGCCACTCCGATTTCTGGGGCGTTTGCTGGAGGGACAATCCCTTGAAGTCCTGCACCCAGCCCTCTCCCTGAACTCCTTTGAATTGATTATGGTGCTGATGGACCTGATTTTGGTGCTGATGGAACTGATTTTGGTGCTGATTTTGGTGCTGATTCGGCAACTGATTCCGGAACTGGTTCGGAATGTTTCCTATTCCAGACTCGTTGAACTGGTGGAAATCCTGGTTCAAATTCCTGTCAATCCCCCCATGCAGTCGAAACGCCGCTGGCGCTTCCACAGGCCCGGAAAATCGCTCCCTCTGAAGCGTCTGGTCTCGTTGCGTGTGCTTGGTGAGCTGACTCACTGCATTTGAAGGCCCACAACTGGCATCCATATTCTATAGTGTATGTAGAAGATTTGTACTCAACAGCTCTATTTCGACTGCTGACTCTAGGCTATTGGCTTAGCTATGTGTACACTTGTAGACTGTTCAGGAGATATTGATAGTCGCTGGGATGTGGAGTAGTCGCACATCCGAGGACGGGTCCAGGTGCAGGACCCCCCACACTGACAATCTTTCCAAGAATTCCGAAATTCCATCATATTCATGTTTTCCATGATCCAAAATCTCCATTCTCGATAAAAATTGGCACCATAAACCAACATGACCTCCTAGATATCCCCGAAGAGGTCTTCAAATGCAGGCCCCAAGAACTCATGCACATTGGACGTCTGCATAGCTCTCTTGTACCGCTTAAATGCCATGTTACTGGCAGACCGGACCACTGCACATGCAGTGTAGCACGCAAGCAAAGGAAGTACGGCACTGTCGATTTTTCCTTCGTGCTCCCAGTGCCCCTTTTCGTAGTGCGTGGCCCAAACAAGAAGTGTCGCCATGGCGCCGGTCAAGGTATCGCCCTGGCCGCCGACCCGGCGCAATGATCCGAGCATCTCATTGACCAAGTAGTCATCGTTCTTCACAATCACCTCGTTCTGGCCCTTTTTCACCACCAAAACGCCCCCAAGGCTCTTGGACACCCTCTGTGCAGTCGCCACCGAGTCCTCGTTGTCAATGGCCAAGGCTGAGCAGATACGGCCAAACTCCACCACGTTCGGGGTAATCACGGCCTTCTGGAAGCCCTTGACCACTTCCGGGTCAAGCGATACCAAAAAGAGCGAGTCTGCATCGAGAATCACCGGCTTATTGGCCACCTTGATCTCCTGCAAGATCCGCGTGAGCGTTTTCAACATAAGCGGGTCTCGGCCAAACCCAGGCCCCAATATAAACACGTCCATGCGGTCAATGAGCCCGGAGATCTTAGGGAAAATATGCTTTTCAATCACCTGGTCGACTTCTCTGTTTTTCAACGCCTCCTCAAGTGGTTTGGAGCGAAGCTCGGTCCACTTGGTTTCCGGTAAAAACCGATTGACTTCCGGGTTCAGCAGCTCGTATAAGTAGGGGTGGATCATAAGATCTGGTGAATAGCCCTTGATGATCGGGCCCGCAAGTTTCTCACACACAACATGGCTCAAGTCAGCACCCACTAAGGCGGCAGAGTGGGAGGCGAAAAATGGCGCCCCTGTGTAGTCTTCACATCCACCGAAAACACATACTTTCCCTGCCTGGCCTTTGTGGAAGTTCAGCTGCAATGGCTGGATGATCTGCCGGGCAAGACGAAGCAAATCTTTTTGAGTTTTCTGAGACAACATGATGGTGAAGCAGTGGGCAGTGAGTTGCTGTGGTGTTATCAGCACGTGCGAAGAAGCAGGTGACCGGAAACGTGATCGTAAGCACGTGATCATATACTTGGCCGTTGCCCGTGTAACCTCCGAAAGTGCCTTTGCATGCAGGTCCATCTCCCTCTGCAGATCCAGGGACGGCACGTGACTGTGGCGGAGGTTGCGGAAAACTGAAAGTTCGGACCTGCAGGCAAGACCCTCGGTCACCGTTGCTTCCCCTCGATCACCGACAGCAACATCCTCCCATTTCATTTCCATCAAACCTCGCGTCTTCTCAATTCAATGTCTGTCGCTAGAATCTCTTCCAGATACCTCATCCCCGCAATCGGTGCTGCAGGAGCAGTCGGATTGGCCACGTACTTCTCCGGCGCAAAGATCCTCAATGAGAACCCTAAGACCTTCAAGGACGGTAGCGAATGGATAGACTTGAAATTGAAGGACTCATGGAACATCTCCGGCAACACCAAGCACTATGTGTTTGAATTGAACAGCCCCGATGACGTTTCGGGCTTGGTCACCGCCTCGTGTCTCATGGCTAAGTATGTCACCGAAAAAGGAAACAACGTCATCAGACCATACACGCCCATCTCGGACGTCGACCAAAAAGGCACTCTTGAGTTCATCATCAAGACGTACCCCGAGGGTAAGTTCTCCCAGCACGCGTGGAACTTGAAGCCCAACGACACGGTATCGTTCAAAGGCCCCATTGTGAAGTGGAAGTGGGAGCCCAACCAATTCAAGAGAATCACTTTGATTGGTGGAGGCTCAGGTATCACCCCCTTGTACCAATTGCTCCACGAGGTGACGAAAAACCCTGAGGACAAGACCAAGGTTGATTTGTTCTATGGGTCGGTGAGCGAAGACGACATTTTGTTGAAGAAGGACCTCGACAAAATCGCCTCCGAGCACAAGGATCAAGTAAACATCCACTACTTCTTAGACAATGCCCCTGAGGGCTGGAAGGGTCACACTGGCCTCATCGACAAGAACTTTTTGAAGGAGAACTTGCCCGGCCCATCTGCAGACTCCAAGGTGTTCGTGTGTGGACCTCCACCTTTGTACAAGGCAATTTCCGGCCCCAAGAACTCCCCAACAGACCAGGGAGAAGTCACCGGAGCTTTGGCCGAATTGGGTTACACCAAGGACAACGTGTTCAAGTTCTAATCACGGTGACCGGTTCTGACCTCTGTTTGAAGAAAATAGCACCGATCGTGATGCACGATAAAGTGGATTTGAATCAATGACCTTTAGATGTAATCTTTACCAGGATAGTTTGCCAAACTTGGTGCATACACTTCCTGACATGTAGACTTGTGATTCGTCGAGTGGATCTGAACTGAGTGAGCTGATCAGATTGGGTGCCCTGTGACGTAGGTTTCCGGCAGAAAGGGCTCCCCTCGATCACTCTTATCCGGTTAAGAACACAAGTGTTTGATTTCTTTTTCCGAACGGGAATACCACGGTCATCTGTTTATACCAAGAAAAGGCTCACACGTCTCTCTTCCCTCAATTTTTCTTTCCAAAAGCGGTTGGCCAAGTCTGTACTTCACACAAATTAGCTGGGCTTAGAAACGAAACTGCATATAAGCGCATTTAAGGTCTTCGCTGCCTCACTTAACCATTATGAGTGTCCGAATCGCCGTTGAAGGATGTTGCCATGGCGCCCTTAATCAAATCTACCGATCCATCCCGAAAGACGTGGAACTTCTCTTGATATGTGGAGATTTCCAGGCGTTTCGAAACACCGCTGACTTAAAGTCGTTCAGTGCACCCGAAAAGTATCGCCAAATGATGGACTTCCACGAGTACTATTCCGGCAAGAAAAAAGCACCCGTGTTAACTGTTTTCATAGGTGGAAATCACGAAGCTTCACTGTATCTCCGGGAACTTCAGTTTGGGGGCTGGGTGGCTCCGTCCATATATTATCTCGGCGAATATGGCACGGTATGGTATAAAGGGCTCCGGATTTCAGGCACCAGTGGCATCTTCAACTATGCATCTTTCGTAAGCAAGCACAACTACTCGCTTCCCTACGACCGCTCGGCCATACGCTCAATTTACCACGTCAAGCCAAAGAACTTCGTGAAGCAGCTTTTGACGGGCCACTCCGACATTGTTCTTTCTCACGATTGGCCTCAATGGATATGGGAGCGGGGAGACGTGCAGTCTCTCTTAAGGCATAAGAAGTATTTTAAAACTGATATCAAAACCGGCCGCTTGGGTTCGCCTTTGGCCATGGAGGTGTTGAAGTACCTTCGTCCTCGATATTGGTTTTCACTGCATCTCCACACGAGATTCACTGCAGAGTATAAGCATCGGCAGAAGAGAAAGCTTCTGGGTTCGGAAACCCTGCCCAAAATGGGTCTTTCTGAATCAGACCATACCAAGAACCCAAGCAGAATTCCCCTGATGGATAAAAATGTAACGGACCGAAATGATTCACATGAGATTTCCTTGGATATGGATGAGAATGCAACGGACCGAAATGATTCAAGCGAGATTTCCTTGGATATGGATGAGAATGTAACGCACCGAAATGATTCAAATGAGATTCCCTTGGATATGGACGAACCGGAGGCCATGCCGCCGGTTTCTGAAGATGCATCAAAACCACTCATCGAGGCTGTGTCGAAATTACTCGCCAAAGGCGCCAGCCAGAAATCCACCAGTTTTTTGGCCTTGGACAAATGCCTCCCTAGAAGAAAGTTCCTCGAAGTTTTATCAATCAAAACAGACATGCCAAGTTCAGACTCCGATCTCTTCTATGATCCTAGAGCAATCGCCATCCACAGAGTTGTTGAAAACGCCACAAAAACGCTGCAGTGGGAAGATTTGGAACCCAAGAACATGCTTCAAGTCTCGAAACTTCAGCCGCTTTTGGATGAATTGGAGGAGAAGATCCAGGTGGAGTTGCGGAATGTCACGGGCGACCTCCGAATCCCTGGGAACTTTCAGAGAATCGCCCCACCCTCAACTGCACCGGAGCCAAAGGTGCAGTATTGGGAGAATAACCAAACCAATGAGTTTTGCCAGAAGTTTAAAATCCCAAAACCAGACTTGGAGTAGTCAAATTTCCCCGAGTTCTGCCCAAATGCTAGTACACTGTAGTGCAAGTGGTCACGTGATGTGTGTGAGTATCTCACATCTATGATCTCTTAAAAATATCATGTCAGTCCAAACGTTGATAGCCCACTATCTTAAAGAAAACGGCTACCATGAAACGCTAGAAGCTTTTGAAAGGGAGCATGGTATGCTCTTGGAAACAGAGCTTCCTCATGGTGAAACCCTTCAAGAAATCATCGCTGACCGGCAAATATACCACGAAACCAAGTCGCAAAAATCAGTTTTCTTGGACGAGAAAATCCAGGAAACGAAGAGCCGTCACTTCAAGAATTGGTCCGTACCATATGCTAGCCAACCCAAAGATATTTCAGGCCCACCCCAATTGATTGTGGATTGTGCCATTTTCGAAATCGATCGAAAGTATGCGCTTTTGGCTCTTTCCAACAAATCACTCCTTGTGACCGATTTGGACGCCGGGAAACCCATATTTGAGATCAAGAACGTCATTGGGGGTGTAGTTAGACGTGTTTTGGTCCACGAAGACCGGGTTTTCCTTTGCGGAATGAATGGCAAACTCACGGTGGGCACTCTAGACTTTGAAACTCACACATTCCGAGCTGTTCTCGAGCATCAGCTCCATAGCCGACTTGTGTCAGAAACAAAGATTGTTGTCTGGCATCAAAAAACATACATCATCAGCATGGGGTGGGACTTCATGGTAAGGGTGTTCCTGGTGGGTGATAAGGTCGAATTGGAGGGAGAAGTCAAACTCAGTAGCCAGGGCTCGTGCATGGAGGCGCTAATCCACAATGACAAATTGTATGTTTTAGTTTGCAAGCAAGAAATCACCTTGATGGACGTGTTTTGTTTTGAGTCGGCGCTTCAATTGAAGTTTCGCATAGCCCTTAACGAAGCAGAATTCTCAGCTGTAGGATTCACGCCCACGAGCATCAGTGTTTTCGGCCTGAAAACCCCGCTGATCGCTATAGCAACGTCGCACGAGCCATACATGAGGGCCATAATCGTGGCATTGGAGGAAGAAAGCGACGAAAACCCGGAGAAGATCCAGCGACTGCAGATAATCACCAATTTGAACACAATGTCGCCTCAAGATAAATTCAGCGATGCAAAGATTCACTGGAGAGAAGATGGCAGTGGGCTCTGGATTGCAGGAGAAGATGGAGTGGTTCGAGGCTTGGACCTCTTGGCAGAGAAAGTCGTGGTCTCTATGAAAGGGCACGAGGGCCGCATGAAAAGTGTATGTTTCTGGAACGACACTTTGTTGACCTGCGGAATTGACAAAACAGTCAAGTATTGGAGTCAGAATTAGAATGAGTGCGAGTATGAGCGTAAAAGATATTTCACCATTCTTGAGCAATCCAAACCATCGACGCTTAAGCAACAATTCAGCAATCCACACTTGAGCAAGACCCTCCACATTTCTTGATAACTTTCTGTTATGAACCCGGACCCTATCAAAATGACACCAGAAGTCTATCTTGGTTCTATAGTAAATAAATGAAGAGCTCAAAAACATTCATCCGATTCATTCCGGATGATTTCGATCAAACACCTGGTCAAGCTTAATGACGTGATTGGTACATGACCTGTAAGTGCCAAGACTTCAATAGGCCCATATGGAGTCCAAACAAGTCTAAATAATCATCACAGCCAAAGGTCTTAAAGTCATTCCCCGCCCAAATTATACTCATGATTTGCTGAAACAAGCACTTAGTACCATCAAGAAATCAGCGAAACTCAAGAGTGAAAACTCGAGAAGTCAAAAGGCAACAGAAGTCAACAGAAGAGTCCGAAACACTCTATCAGATACTCCTCATTTGGAGTGTCTAAAAAAACCATACTAGAAAATATGCGGAGGAAACCGCTTGTATTTATAGAGCGGTGGCTGCAAATCTGGAGGGCGCGCGGTGGCGGCGGTGAAACGCGTGTGTACACACTAACCGTATATAAGTAGGGGTCCCCCCACAAACTTTGGCAGCAAATATTTTACATTAAAAGACACTTATGGCTCTGGCTCTTAAATCCCAAACACAAAGAATATCAACCGGACTAGGTAACTATAGGTAACAATAGCCTGAATAGGCCTAACTAGGTATACTAAGTCTTACTAGGTCTAGGTATTACAAGGTGTAACCATACTAAGTCATACTGGGATTAACTAGGTCTATTCATGCCTAATTGTTAATGTACTTAACCGATGACTTAAGATTACGGACAATTTCAGAGGTTCTTGTGATAGCAACACTGACTTTATCTGAGACTCAAGCAACTCTGTTCAGCGTCCACCAGTTAACTGGAAAAGACAACTTTTGAGTGTGGATTCTAGCTGCAACAAAAATCAGGGGTGCTTCTGATCTTCTTCAACTTGTGTCTATGAACACTAAAGGTATATTCCATTTCACATATGACTTAGTACAAACTGTGCTGCCAAGTGGATACAACCAGCAGATTCGTGTATAAACCACATACAGTGGATTAGTTACGGTTGTCTACAATTATATAAGTGAGTGGACCCGTTGATCAGGTGGTGTACGCAATTGGTCGGTTTTGCCTTAGGTTGATCTTGCATTGTGGCCGTCATATTGTGGCGTTTCATATTGTTGCGTTTTATTATTGTTGGGTTTCATAATTGTTGTCTCGTTATTGTTGTCTCGCATTGCTGTTTCACAATGGTTGTTTCACAATAGTTGTTGTCGCTTCAATGGCCTCGTCATGGTATTGATTACCGATCCCGTTATAACAATTATCTGAATGTGCAATTTCAGGTTCTGTTTGGTACGGAGGGGGGACAGCCTGCATGGGGCGCACCCTTCCTCGGAAGTGGCATCAGTTCTGGGGCATTGCGCGTAATGCGGAGAAGCTACATCCTCGGGCTTACACAGGCACATTTTTGCCTGTGAAGCAGGCGGAATCTCATCCAATCCAAGCCCCTTTTTATTGGACTGTTTCACAACAAATATTTTTAAAACGAAACCAATTGCTCTTTGCCCGAATTGAAAGAGTCATCATTGCCTTCTACTAATCATTGACCAAGCATAAAGGAATTCATTGTTATCGAACCATCTACGATAAGCTTCTCAGAGTTTGAACGGTTAATTGAAATTGTCATTTACTGATAGATACAATTGAATTTTCTGGTTCAATCGTCAATTATCTGAGCAATCGGATTATTACGATGTCACTTACTCCTTTAGAAAAAGCCGCCAGTGGGGCGTTGGCCTCGGCCATTGCAAACACGCTTGTTTACCCCTTGGATCTAAGCAAAACAATCATCCAAACACAGGTCAAAAGAAAAGTGACTGCGGAGGATCCCGGTAGTGACTATGGCTTCACCAGTGTGGATGAGGGTTCAGGCGAGAGTACGTTCTTGAAGGTGGAGAAGAAGATTAAGGAGCAGGAGCTCAAGTACAAAAACATCATCGACGTGCTCCAGAAGTTGTACGCCAAGAAAGGTGTTTTGGGGTGGTATCACGGCTTGTTCTCGTCGGTTGTGGGCCTGGCTGCGCAGAACTTCCTGTACTTCTACTGGTACTCGATAGTTCGGCAGGTGTACTCCCGAGTGGCCAAAACAGCCGCCAGCCATAAGCATCTGACGGCCATTGAGTTGTTTTTGGGGGCGTTGGCGGCGGCCATCTCGCAGCTCTTCACCATGCCCATTGGTGTCATCACCACGCAGCAACAGACCGATAAGAAACACCGGTCATTGTACCAGTTGGCCAAGGAGATCTACCTGCAGGACGGCGCCACTGGGTTTTGGAGAGGCCTTAGTGTGTCGTTGGTGTTGTGTGTGAATCCTTCGATCACCTATGGGTCTTACGAGCGGTTGAAGCAGATCTTCTTCGACGGCAAGGAATTCCTCGGCCCCTTGGAAAGTTTCACGTTGGGCATGTGCGCCAAGTCGTTGGCCACCTTGAGCACACAGCCGTTGATTGTGTCGAAAGCCATGCTTCAGAAGAAACTGGCCGATAAGAAGGAAGCTCACAAGGCGGACGCAGAGGAGGAAGACGACATCAAGTTCAATTCCTTCGTGGAGGCATTGCACCACTTGTGGCATACAGAACGCTTGAGGGGGCTTTACAAGGGCGTGGTCCCACAATTGCTCAAGGGCGTGATTGTGCAGGGCATGTTGTTCATGTTTAAAGACCAGATCGACATGCTCTTTGTGGCGCTTTTGAAACTCATCAAGGCCCGCAAGGCGTTGGTCAAGAGATGAGCCACGAGGCCTAGGGCTCTAGGCCAAATCGCCTGAGTGGTTGAATGACTAGTGACATTTGAGAATACCTCTCGAATCATTAAGTCTGAGTCTGTTCAGAGAGTTCAGATAAGCCTATGCATTGAATCATCCAGGAATCCTACTTGTCTACTTGTGGTCTAGTCTAGACGGATTTCAATAGTCAGTCAGCTATTTACTCGCGTTATCTATCGACCTGTCGGATCTGCGCCAAAGCTTTTCGGACGGTCCTAATGCCACATTCACGCAAGTCACCGTAGAGAAACCCGTGCACCGCGTCGCAGTGAGAAGAAACAGGGCTGGTGCCCTCGTCACGTGATGGCCCTGTGCACCACCGCCCGCGCGCACCACCAAAAATCTAAAACCCCTCCAAAAATTTTTTTAACTTACAACACTTTCTCATCAGCAAATATGGGTAACGGTAAACCAAGAGGTCTTAACTCCGCCAGAAAATTGAGAGTCCACAGACGTAACAACAGATGGGCCGATGAAGCTTACAAGTCCAGATTGTTGGGTACTGCTTTCAAGTCGTCTCCTTTTGGAGGTTCTTCCCACGCCAAGGGTATTGTGTTGGAGAAGATTGGTGTTGAGTCCAAGCAGCCAAACTCCGCCATTAGAAAGTGTGTGCGTGTGCAATTGATCAAGAACGGTAAGAAGGTGACCGCGTTCGTGCCAAACGATGGTTGTTTGAACTTTGTGGATGAGAACGACGAGGTGTTGATTGCCGGTTTCGGTAGAAGAGGTAAGGCTAAGGGTGATATTCCTGGTGTTAGATTCAAGGTGGTCAAGGTGTCTGGTGTTTCCTTGTTGGCTTTGTGGAAGGAGAAGAAGGAAAAGCCAAGATCGTAGAGATCCATTTGCATTTGGTTCTGGGTATAGCCTGTTTAATAGTACGATACATTGAATGTGTGTAGGATGTGCTGAGTCGGTGATGGCGTTAGGGTGCTGGCTATTGTCTGGTGGCTTGAGAAGTGTTGGTGCACGGATTTTGCTCCATACCACATCAGTGCCTCCCTGTGAATAGCCTAGCACTGCTCCCTCTGCAACGGTCTGCTCTTGTTACTGTTTCGTCTGACTCGTCTGTTTACTGTCTCTTATGTTTCTTCATTACTTCTCCAGTAGTCCTACATGTAAGCATCCCACGGCGCCGGTCTGGCACTAGGAACTGTCTGCCACCAATTGGTCGGACCTGGTGCCAAATGCTGTCAGCTTCTATTGAGCTCAACTTCCACTTCAGCAAATCACAGGCCACTGAAATAGCGAACGCTGTTTTCTGAGTAGGTCTGTCTGTTGATCTAGATTAGAATCAAAAGCTTGGTGTATGTTCTCACATCGACAAATGCTTTCCCTCCACCGAAGGCCCGGATTTCTTCACCACCTTCTTCCGCGAGTTGGTCATCTTCCGGTTGATGCGGTTGAACATCTCGCCCGAGCCCTTCTGCTGTCTCATCAATAGAGACGGATCCACCTTGGGGGCGATCTTGTATGCGGTGGTACGGGCGCTGGGAATGGCGGCCCGCTTTCTTCTTTCGGCCTGCTGCTCGTAAAGTGTCTTCTGCTCCTGCGGCTTGTTCTTCTTGGACGACAACTTGTTGGTGAACTTGCTCTTGTTGTAGTCGTTGAAGTGGATGGTTCGGTCCTTGTAGGAGTCGGATTTGTTCAAGATGGGCCGGGTCCACTCGCCAATCAACTTGTCCACGAGCTTCTTCAAGATGGGCTCGGTTCGTTTGCTGCGCTGGTAGAAAACCAACACCTTGCCGATTCCACTGGCCACGAGGTGGTCTGTCTTGATGGGCAAATCCACCAAGGACTGCAACAACTCCTTCTGGATCTGGTATGCAGGCATGGACGAGTCGGGCAACGGCTCCAACCACAAGCGCACCGCTTCAAGCAAGTTGTTGTCCAAGATGGAGATGGCCAAGTCTGCTTTGGACAAGGTGTCCATGACTTCGCGTAACAACTTGAGCTTTTCCGTGGCGATCTGGCCCTGCGAGTTTTTCTCCACGTCCAAGTTGGCGGCCTCGATCATCTTGTTCTTGAGGTAATCGATCTTGTCGTCCTGCATTCTCTCCAAGTCGTCTTCGTCGGCGCGGCGGCGCTTGGTGGTGCGGTTTTTGACGGCCATGTCCATTTTCTCCTCCAAAAGACGCCTTTTGCGCAGCGCCGGGTCTTCGTTGGCGTACTCGGCGCCGTATTCGCCTCCGTACTGCGCACCATCTTCGAATGCGTTGCCCATGGGGGTTTGTGCTTCGAGCGACGGCGGCGCGGCGTCTTTCTGGCTCTTGCGGATCTTCTTTTTCCGCGTGACATCGCCGCTCTGCTCCTTCTGTGTCCTTATGTTGTAGAGATTGTCGTCAAAGTCCTCGGGGTCTTCACTGAACCTTTTCCGGTCCGAGTCGCCGTTGTCTGCGGAATCGTGGTCGCCAGAGTCCTTGTCTGCGGAATCGTGGTCGCCAGAGTCCTTGTCTCCGGAATCGTGATCCCCAGGGTCCTTGTCTCCGGAATCGTGGTCCCCAGAGTCCTTGTGAACATCGAGTCCTTCGTTGTCCATGAAGTTGTCGTCCATGAAGTTGTCGTCCATAAACTTGTCCTGATTGGCCTCGTCCTGGCCCGCCTGCTCAAACACATTGGCCAGCGCTCCATCCCCTGCCTCCTCATGTATATTGTCCTCCAGGGGAGGCACCAGGTCTCCGCTGGCAATGTGTCCTGCACCTTCGTCGTCGAGGTTGTCTTCGGAGACTGAGGGCGGGAGCTGCTGGTCCTCCAAGCTCTGCTGGAAGTCTTGCTCTTGCTGCTGCTGGGCGAGCTCGCTGGCCACGGGTTCGTCCATACTGCTGGGGAGTTGTTGAGATTGGTTCTTCCGCGTAATGTCGCGCTGGTGGTGGAGAAGTGCAATGTCGCACAAATGTCGCCCCCGCCAGTCCCGTTGAAATGCAGGCCGCCCGCTGAAATGCAGGCCGCCCGCTGAAGGCAACTTGCAGCCAATAGAACGGAGGGCAAGCCCTTCGATTGTTGAGATAGTCACATCGCTTCCTGTTTCCAGGTATGGCGGTGGTATGCCTGAGCAGTGCTCCTAACCACGAATGCTAGCCTCTGCCTGGAAATCGCCACATATGCATACCTACGAGTTCATTGGGAGCCCATCGGAGATGTGGTAGTATGCAGCGGTTATCGGGTATGGCCAGGACCTTGGCCCACTGGCGTGGTGTACCGGCCTTTGGTATATCTGCCTGCGCACCCTCTTCACTCACCGCAACATGTCTCACTACATTGGAAAAACCATCTCGTTGATCTCCAACAAAGGGCTCCGGTACGTGGGGCTCTTGGAGAACATCTCTGCGGAAGATGCCACGGTGTCGTTGAAATCCGTGCGGTCGTTCGGCACCGAGGGCAGAATGGCCGAGCAGGGCCTGCCCAACTTGGAGGTGTTGCCCGGCTCCGACGTCTACGAGTATGTAGTTTTCCGCGGCTCCGACGTCAGGGACTTGTCTGTGTTGGACACCCCGATCGAGCAGGTGCAGCCCGTGGTGCCGCCGGGCGTGGCCACGCAAAACACTGCCATGGCTAGTCCGACCGCCCACACCGCCGCCCAAAAGGCCCCTGGGCCAACGCAGGCGCAGAATTACCCCCATGCGCACAGTTACGCCGACGGCGCCGCCCACGTCACTGCCGGGGCCCCCCTGCCTCGGGACGCGCAGCCTGCGGCCTCGGCCTCGTTGCCCAAGGAGACCCAGGCTGCAGAAACCTCGTCGCAGCCGCCACAACCCTCGGCCAGCGAGGAACCGGCCACGGCCACGAAAACCAGCGGCGCTGCCGCTGCGCCAGTCAGCAGACCGAACAAGTTCGACAGCGACTTCGACTTTGAGCAGGGGAACGCCCGCTTCCAAAAGGAGAGGCTACAGGACGCCGAAAACAAGCCTGTCTATGACAAGAGCTCGTCGTTCTTCGACTCCATTTCGCTGAGCTCGCGCGGCTCCATGCGCTGGAGCGAGGAACGCGACCTTAATATGGATACGTTTGGTGAAACATCCGTGAGACGCGGACGGGGCAATTTCAGGGGCAGAGGCAGGGGCAGGGGGAGAGGCAGGGGGCGTGGAAGGGGCCATTACCAGGAGCCCAAGCCCGAGTGGGCCTAGAGCTGCGTGTGCCTGAATTTGTCTGGAGTCAGCTGTGGCATGGACTCAAACTGATCGGAAACGGAATCTGAGGTATGATCATGCAATGCTTTGCAGATGCGGGAAGTGTACTGAGTGGAATGCGAGATCCACGACTTAAGGATGTCTACAGATTTCAGAGGACGTTAAGTTATCTTATAGATTTCAGAGGACGTTAAGTAAGATACACATTTCACGGTCGCTCTCTGGGCCGTTTCCTGCAGTCCTTTGGCTACTTCTTGATGCTCGTCCAGAATCTTATGATCGTCAGCAAGCTGTGATGCTGCAGTAGGCCAGTCTGCCGTCAGGTGAATGGACGGCTCTTTTGTAGCGCATGTAACATGACTAATTTTGTCATGTATACTTGGACTGGTGCTGTTGCACCGCGTTACTCTTAACTTCAGCGTATGCAGGAACGACCATATCACGTGACTCTACCAACTTCTTTAAGGAGGAATGTTCTTGTTGCTAGTCATTATCAATCTTGTATCCTATTATTATACTAAAGGTTCAACTCAGTTATAAACTGTTTCGTTCTGTTGTGGTTATCGTTTCATAAGAACGACTTCGTCTCTTAAATAGAATTATACACCCGTACACCACTACAAAACGCCCACCTAATCTAGTGGATTAGTGGATTTTCGGTTCTTATCGAACCTTTTTGAACGTTTGCTATGTTTTAACCAGTTTCTGATTTTTCCTGTTTGGCGAATCATGAAACTGTGCATTCTCCCCACATTGCTGCGAAATCCATCTCTGACAACAAATCGGTACTACCTAGAATAGACTAGAGACAGACTAATGGAATAGACTAATGGAATTAGATGGAATGTAAACTAGACTACAGCCTAGGTGTACACATGGGCCAGCTCCGTGGGTTCTACAGCTCTGACGTCTAAGCGCATACCAGGCCCATGCATACCACCCTCCAGCAGAAATCAGGATCAATGATATAAAAATTAGGTGCAAAGACTCAGATTCATGCACTCCCAATCAGAGAATCACACTCAAGCAGAGACAGACTCACGCCAAATCACATCAGACACGAGGGCGCAGAATTCGGGTCTAGACCCAATGACTTAATTTAAGACTCGGACTAAGACTCCGACTCACTCAATGGCTAAGACTTGGATAGGACACCCAAAGACAAAGGTTCAGACTCTTTTGTGGCAGACTATGACTTAACCAATCCTTGAAACTAAGACTCAGGACACAAAGACTTAGACTCAGGACACAAAGACTCAGACTCATAGTCACTGAAACAGAATAAGACCCAGACCCAGACTTTAAACCTCAGAACATGGACTCAGGCTTTACGAGTAAGTTGGAGAACACAGACAGACTCACACAGACTCAGACTCAGAAACTTAGGCTCGGAGACTTAGACCCAGTCGCACTGACTTAGACTTGAATTATACACTCAATGACTCAAAAATGAAGTAATACGCTTAAGTCCCAGACTGATTCCAATCAGACTCAGAGGTTTCGACTCAGACTCAATGGCTTTTATTCAAAAGACCAGACTCGACTCACGCCAGGCGAAGGATCTTACACACCCATTCACCCTGCACTTTACCCACCGTCGCCTTCACTCAAAAATATTCCACGCCAATTGAAACACGATGAATTCCGCCGAGGCACAACTCCAATCAATACTAATCACTAATGTGGCAGAGAGGAGGTAGATTAAGGAGTGGTAGAGAGGTAGAGATTAAGGAGTGGTAGAGAGGTAGAGATTAAGGAGAGTGGGAGAGGAGAGGGAGAGGAGAGGGAGAGGAGAGGGAGAGTGTGGGGACTGCACACGTGTACGCGTACTTCCTTACCTATATAAATAGGCTATTATGATCCCAAGACAGATATTATATATATCCCTTCCTTAGGGAGAAGAAGAGGTTTATCATTTTTAATTTTTTATATTTCTTAATATTATATCCGTGAATGGGAATGTATATTATCTTATTAGGAATCGCACCTAAATAATTTAAGAGTAATATTCTAACATTTAAGATTATATATTATAATATACATTAATCGATATTTATATAAAGGTACATCTCCCACGTAACAGGGTAAAATTATAAATTAGATTATCTTTTATAATTTAACAACACCATTCTTTAATAGGATTAGATATTTTTGACATGTAGTTGCGCGTACGGAACCTTCGCTAAACTGGAACGGAATGTGTGGTCTTCGCTAAACTGGAACGGAATGTGTGGTCTTCGCTAAACTGGAACGGAATGTGTGGTCAAATCTGAAATGTGATCTTCAGTCAGTCATCATTTCCTGTATCTAACCCTACTTGAACTCCTGATGACCTACTCTTACTATTACCGCAAACCAGAGACTCCTCTATAGTGCCCTTTATCTCTCACCCGGCCCGATACTCAGCGGGTATCAGCAGTCGTCTGATCTCGTTACCTGTATTTCATCTGCTTTAGACGTCGAAACATGTGAGTCTTGTCCACTTATAGTGGGCCATTTTTGGTAAGCAGAACTGGCGATGCGGGATGAACCGAACGTAAAGTGCCAGAATTCACGCTAATCTGACACCACAAAAGGTGTTCATCTAGACAGCCGGACGGTGGCCATGGAAGTCGGAATCCGCTAAGGAGTGTAACAACTCACCGGCCGAATGAACTAGCCCTGAAATGGATGGCGCTAAGCGTGACTTATACTTTACCTCTTTTTAAGAAAAAGAGAGTAGGCAGGCGTGGAGGTTGTGTAGAGCTTTACTGTGAAGTGGAGTGGAACTGCCTCTAGTGCAGATCTTGGTGGTAGCAAATATTCAAATGGGATTTTGAAGACTGAAGTGAAATGGATTTTGAAGACTGAAGTGGGGAAAGGTTCCATGTCAACAGTAAATGAACATGAGTAAGTCGATCCTAACCTCCAGGCATTGCTGTCAATTAAACAATTTTGTTTTAGCGAGGGAAAGGGAAACTGTTAAAATTCCAGTACTTGGATTTGAAACGGTAACGTAATGAATGTGAAGACGTTGGAATAAGTTCTGGAAAGAGTTTTCTTTTATAACATTCAATACCTTGGAAATGGATTAACCTGAGATAGGGTTTAGGAATGGAAGACCTGCGAATTATTTGTAGGCCAGTGCACTTATTACAATCCTTGAAAATTCACATCTGTCCATGCCAAGTCGTACTCATATCCGCAGCAGGTCTCCTAGGTTAACAGCCTCTAGCTGATAGAATAAAGTAGTTGAGGGAAGTCGGAAAATTGATCCGTAACTTCGGGAAAGGATTGGCTCTTTTCGGTCGAAACTGAAAGAGTTTTTGACTTGTCAATTTCTCATTTCGCTCGACAATCGACCCGACTAGAACTGGAACGGGAATCTGACTGTCTAATTAAAACACCGGTCAGTCCTGCATTCAACTTGTATCATCTCACCTCTCTCACGTTCAACACAACCATGAGCTACCACATTATCGATGCCTTCGTCAACGACGGACTCCTCAACCAACGCATCCAAATGACGGTCCCCCTCGCCTACCACACCAAGGGGGACGGGCGCACCATCACCATTTGCGCCAACGTCACGCAGCGGTACCTGAAGGACTTGCACAGTCAGTACGAGGAAAAGGTGATCTTCTCGCAAAAGTCGAAGGTCTTAGCGTATGTCCAGGGCGGCCCCGGGTTTCCGTGCGAGGTTCCCCGCTCCGACTCGGGCTTCACCAAGGTGTTGCTTGACAAGGGCTTCCAGATCGTGTACTACGACCAGAGGGGCACGGGCCTCAGCACTCCCATTGAGCGGGACGTTGCCGCGGGGTGTGCAGGAGACGCTTTGGAGTACCTAGAGCACTTTCGGGCGGACTCCATTGTGGAGGACATGGAGCGGGTGCGGGCCGCGCTTCTCGGCTCGCAGACGTGGCACTTGCTTGGCCAGTCGTTTGGCGGCTTCTGCCTGTTCACGTACCTCTCCTTGTATGCAGACTCGCTCTCGGCGGTGCTAGTCACCGGGGGCATCCCGCCCATCGGCCACACGGCCGACGACGTGTACAGGCAGACGTACCGGCGCACCAAGGAGCGCAACGGGCACTACTACGACAAGTACCCCCAGGACGAGGCCCGGGTGCGGGAAATATGCCGGTACTTGGCGGCGCATGCCGTGGCGCTCCCCAATGGGGGGACGCTTTCCGTGGAGCGGTTCCAGCAGCTCGGGCTCGGCTTCGGGGCCGCCGGCGGCACCGACCACTTGCACGCCTTAGTCACGGAGTTGTGGCACTCGCTCCACACCCGCGGCCTGCCCACGTACGCCGTGCTCTGCCGCATCCAAGACTCCAGTTCCTTCGACACCAACGTCTTGTATGCACTCTTCCAGGAGGCCATCTACTGTGACGGCGACGGCAGCAGCAACTGGGCGGCCGACCGGCTCCGCCATGCGCCCGGCAACGAGCTCTTTGTGTACACGCCTGGCCAACAAACGCCGGTGTACTTCACGGGCGAGATGGTGTACCGGTCCATGTACGAGGACTACGCCGAGCTCCGGCCGCTTCGGGACTTGGCCCATGCCATCCACAGCAAGGACCGCTGGCCGCGGCTCTACAACCCGGAGGCTCTCAAGCAGATCTCGTGGGCCCAAGTGCCCGTGGTGGCCGCGTGCTACTTCCAAGACCAGTACGTGGACTTTGACCTCTGCATGAAGGTCAAGCACGATGTCTTTGGCAGCCGCAACTTGAGGCAGCATGTGACCAGCGAGTTTTTCCACAACGGGCTCCGCGCAAACCCGGACCGTGTGCTTGGGGCGCTATTCAAGTTGCTCGATGGTGAAGTGGATTAACACGCCGCAAGGAAGAGCAAGCTTTCAGAAGCATAAAGGCAAATGGCTCATTCTATGGGCAATGCACTACCCGGCCTACAAGTAGTGATGAGACCATCACCAATAACCGATTAAGACTACCACTGTAAAACTAGTCTGGATGTTAGTATTGGAGTAGTTATGTTGGAGTAGCTTGGTAGTAGAAGCATGCTACTAGATACTTGTTAGGGTACTTGCACTTAGGCGCACGTTAGAGTATGAGTATAGTTAAAGTGGTAGTGGTAGTGGTAGTGGTAGTGGTAGTGGTAGTGGTAGTGGTAGTAAAGTGTAGCAAGGTGGGCAAAACACTAGAATGGTCTCTACTACCGCTATATACTAGTTTAAGTGACTGGCGCTGTACCCAATAAACATTTCCATGAGTGATTGCTCAACAAGACAATCGAGAGCTGCTTGAATAGAAGTCTAAACGGCGTCGCGCCTATGGCGATTCACAGTGGGGATCCATTAGTGTAGTCAGTACTTGATCACTTGAGAGTGTAGTCAGTATTTTCATATTATTGTACAATAGTAGCAGTGAGTAGTGTGGCAGTGAGTAGTGTAGCAGTGAGTAGTGTAGCAGTGAGTAGTGTAGGGTAGATTGTGGGGTAGATTGTGGTAGATTGTGGGGTAGATTGTGGTAGATTGTGGGGTAGATTGTGGTAGATTGTGGGGTAGATTGTGGGGTAGATTTGTAGGAATACTTAGACGGCTGCAATGTCACTATAGGAATTATCGTTGACGTTGAGTGCTTTGGATGAAGGGTTCGTTTTCTCAGAATAGACGGTGCTCATGGATTTCTTATCGGGTTCAAGTGTCCGTAGAAGGCAAAGTTTGCTGAGCTGTATACACTTAGACAAGCCATCAGGCATGGGCCATGTGGAAGGCAAGAACGATTGCCTCTGATCGGTCTGGTCCACCGTCACTTATACACTGTTCTATTCACTACACTATTCACTACACTATTCACTATTCCACACTAAACTTACTCCTCTTTACTGACTACCACTATACACAGTACCTACACTACACTACACTATTATACCCAGGAGACTGATTCTGAATTCTCCACATCAGCCTTTACTCATCCAGGTAAGCATTTATTGTAGTGGGTAAAGAGTAGAATAGAGTAGAGTAGAATAGAGTGGGTAGAGTGGGTAGAGTAGAATGAGAAGAATAGAGTGGGTAGAGTGGGTAGAGTAGAATGTACACCCGAGTAAGCTCAATGGAGAGTGATCAAGAGACTAGATGGATTGAGCGAAGATATTCCTCATGTGAAGGCACAAGACTGTCAGTGTGTGCTACAATGAAGGCAGTGAATCATACCAAAGAAATCTACGTCGAAGACAAGAATAACTCACCCATCACAAGTGCTAGTGGACCTTTGTGGACCGATAGAGTGCCCACATCTGATAGCACAGACTATTTATAGAGTAGAGAGTAGAGTAGAGTAGAGAGTAGTAGAGAGTAGTAGAGTAGAGAGTAGTAGAGAGTAGTAGAGTAGAGTAGAGTAGAGAGTAGAGTAGAGAGTAGAGTAGAGTAGAGAGTAGAGTAGAGAGTAGAGTAGAGTAGTAATGTAAATATTAGTGTTACAGAATTTGTTGCTTATGCACAGTACCTGCTCATATACTTGTATAATTCTTTACAGAAGGTCACATTGTCTTTGGAAGGCCTGTTGTCTGGTCAGGCCTTTCCAGCTGATGAGCTTCGAGTATCACATCTCTAAGGTATGCTGGTAGGTGGCTCAATAATGTAGGATCACCTCCAGGCACCCAGGGCAGATCAGCCCACCCATGGATACCAACTACAGAGTAGAGTAGAGAGTAGAGAGTAGATACTTATTTACCGGTTAGAAGACCATGGTGATAATGTGAGTGTGGTAAGATCATCTTGTGTGGTGACATTTTGTCTGAGGAAAATGCCTGGATGGTATCTTCAGATCGTCTGACTATAATTCTTAAGGCCATGTCTGCCCTTGTGAGGAACTTACTGCCCTTCAATATACTCGTGTGGATACACCTCAAGTCCCAAGGCCTGCAAGTCCACCATATCTAGTCGTCGGTTCTTCTCACCCAGTCCACTGCAGAGAGTAGAGTAGAGTAGAGTAGAGTAGAGTAGCACTACTTACAGCGACAACAGTAATATAGTACTACATCAGTCTGAGGGTTCTTGCTATTACCACACCATAAGACGCTAGTTCATCAAATGGACGTGAAAACAGCTTCCTTAATGGTAAGCACCTGAAGACATTTACATGAAACAAGTTGCAGGTTTCCCCTCAAAGAGTAAGGATCCAAGGAGTTTGTCTTGAAACTACAAATCCCTATATGGCTTAAAGCAAGCCCACTTGTGTGGAACCAAGTGAATGAAACCATTAAATGGTTTTCAAAGAGCCAAAAGAGACATGCATTTTGCAGGACAGAGTCCTCATTAGTTAGCACTCTATGTGGATCTACTAGTGCTTGGAATAATCAAAGATGTGTCAAGGGAAATGAGCAGGACCTTAAAGGATTTACGAAAAGCCTATTTCTAGGCATTAACATCACTGTGGGATATGGTACATGAAATACACTTGAAACATCGATGCTTATTATGGGATGTTTATGGTAAAGGCATGCATCCAGCTCCAAAGGCTATGAAAGGAACTCAACAGAGAAGATGAGTCATGTGACGAAACAGAATTCAATATAAGTGCTAAGTTACTCTACGCTGCTACTGTTCGTTTTGACATAACATCGTTCTGAAACTAAGACACCTAGCCCCAGAAAGAAGCATCTAAAGCAAGAAGGTAAGATACCTTCAACCTCAACATTAGCTAATATATCGTCCCGTCAGGACGTCAAATCACGCCTATTCAGATAGTAGGTCATACTAGTACTAGATATAAGCGTAATAGTAGTAGGTCATACTAGTACTAGATATAAGCGTAATAGTAGTACTGCTTAATACTGAGGCTAGTAGTGGTGTAGTGTAGTGTAGTAGTGTGGTACTATAGTACAGTAGTATATTAGTATAGTACTATAGTATAGTAGTATAGTACAGTAGTATATTAGTATAGTACTATAGTATAGTAGTATAGTAGCATAGTAGCATAGTATAGTAGTATAGTAGTATAGTAGTATAGTAGTATAGTAGTATAGTAGTATAGTAGTATAGTAGTATAGTAGTATAGTAGTACAGTAAGTAGTATAATAGTATATAGTGTAGTAGTACAGTTTAGTCTAGTAGTACAGTTTAGTCTAGTAGTACAGTTTAGTCTAGTAGTACAGTAAGTAGTATAGTACAGTAAGTAGTATAGTAGTATATAGTGTAGTAGTACAGTTTAGTCTAGTAGTACAGTTTAGTCTAGTAGTACAGTTTAGTCTAATAGTACAGTTTAGTCTAATAGTACAGTAAGTAGTACAGTAAGTAGTACAGTAAGTAGTACAGTTTAGTCTAATAGTACAGTAGTAGTATGTATGCCTTGACGGAATGCCTTTCAACCATGAAATGGAGCACACACTGTTGTATGCTACCAAAATCTTAAAAGATTCCCGAAGGCTGTCAGCTTTCCGACAGCTCTGTTTTCACAGATGTTGAGAGGCAAAAAGAAGAAAGCATGGTGAATGAAACGTCCTTGAAATCTTCATTGACTTCGGTGGCGATTCCGGATGTAGTAGTGTAGTAGAGTAGTAGAGTAGTAGAGTAGAGTAGTAGAGTAGTATAGTAGTGTAGTGTAGTAGTACAGTAGTATAGTAGTATAGTAGTATAGTTGTATAGTACAGTAGTGTAGCATAGTACTATAGTACTGTTAGATTCTTTGATAACGTCTAGTACTTTGTAGTTCCATGTTTTGTTCGTGCCTCCTTACAAGGGGGATCCCGGGGTCTATATATAGGCGAACAGCTACGGCGTTCGGCTGTTCGAGTGCCGTAGTGGAGCTCGTTCCTACTCCCATGTCTTCCTTCTAGAAGATTCTCGAGCAGCGTAGGCTTCTGATCCTGATGGGTAGTGCGTTACCCANTCCTTCTAGAAGATTCTCGAGCAGCGTAGGCTTCTGATCCTGATGGGTAGTGCGTTACCCATCGGGGACAAGTACAGTAGTATAGTAGTATAGTAGTACAGTAGTATAGTAGTACTATAGTATAGTAGTATAGTAGTACAGTAGTATAGTAGTACTATAGTATA